>KZ539450.1:3327-21771 GCA_000934665.2 Catajapyx aquilonaris
CCCTCTGGCATGAGCTGTAATATATATGTGCCTCCCCCCTCCCTCCCAGCCCGCCTCTCCCTGACTCCCACCCCCCACACAAATGCCGCCTCCGCCTCTCAACTAGGGACTCTGTTTGTATTCCATTTGTCACATTGAATAATGGAGGCCGGCCCACTGTCTTGGTTATCCTCAACATCTCCCCAAGGAGCAGCATTGAAATTAAGAGACAACAAGAGAGCATGCCCGCTTAAAAGGGCTCCATGTTCCTATAGTGGTCAACAATCGAACCAAGTATCCGCGGTAGCTTGATTCAAAATAGATGACAGGGGAATTCGATGCTGCGGGACAATACAATGCACAAATTATTAGGTAGATATTTCTGAGCTTTTTAGGCAAGTGTTAGGTGTGTTGTGGATGGCAGGGCATCGTACAGGTCGCCTTTGCTGGCCCGTGTCCAAACTGCCAGGCGAGGTAAACAAGAGACATGAACGCGCGTCCTGGAATGCAAATATAGGCCTCGGAGAGGAGTAATGTGGGCAAGCTACCAAAATAAAATAAAATTGCCCCCAGGGTTGCAGTACACCAGCATCGAGGTCGGCCCAAGCTGTGTTGGGGCTGGACATGGTTGCTGTTGGCTGTCAGCGGGTCTGAATTATAGATATTGCTTTTGAAGAGGTGTCGTCGTAAGTCATTTTTATCACACGGGGCCCGTTGTGGTGATGTGTGAAGGAGAAGTGTTTCAAAATAATGAACAGCGTTGTTGTCCTTTTCATGGCGTGTAATATGCTTATTTTTATGCTGTCTGAGCTAGTGGCTGAATCTATTTTTGCGATGAGTAGTATTATGTGACAGAGTGTCGGTGTCTCGTGCCAGTAATCCCATGTTGTCATAGCGGCACAAACGCAGTGGATACAACCGCAGGTATTTTGCGTTCCAGTACTCACACCGCGTCAGTTTATTTTGTAAATAAATACGCGCTTGTTGACTTAGCGAAAGAAACGAGAGAAGCTGATAACTCAAGTTGAGGGTGAGACGGCATTAATTTGAAGATGGATTAGGCATGAGTAGCCGTGACAATGGAACGTGAAGACCACGATAAGGAGAAACAGTTGAGCCAACTGATGCCCCAAGTTTTGCGATCACATTAAATGGAAATTCGCAGAAGACAAGGCCGGAACTGTAATTATGATGGATGTAGCCCTTCACGCCAAAAGCATGGCACTAAAGGACCTCCATCTTGGTGACAGTGTAGTTTGGGGACCATTAGCTTTCACCGGATGAACAAACTTGGGGAGACTTGGGAAGGATGGATTTGCTGTCGAGGTGGAAATACAGTTATTTCCAACTGAAGGCAGGGGCTATGCAGCAGCAAAAGGGGGGGTCTCTGGGAAAATGAGCGATGAGGACCTAGGCAAAATTGTGCTGACGCATACAACATTGCAGTTTGGTGACCCCCCGCCTCTCTTGTGGTGCTGTATACATCCAAAAGTACGGGGACGCAACAGCTGTGGCTTTCTGGCTTTGTAATGAGGTTGGTTTTGCCGGTGGGTTGCTTGGTGGTTGAGTCGCCATCATCAGAAAGCCCCACCCTTTTCCTTCCTTCCGAAACTTCACCCCCAAAAAAACTAAAGTGGTTATTGTAGTGCAAGGGGGGGGGGGGCTGGAACAATTATTGGTGGCAGCCAGGGAGATAATCCTACTATCTGGTAGCGCCTTTTGTTCTGCGGCATTCTCCAGGTCACTCGCCCGATGAGGTCTTCATTTTCCCGGCTTTTTATTGATGCGCGCGGGTTGTTGGCGCGATGATATCGTAAAGCACGATAACAGGGTCATTGGAAGAGCCCGGGCTGGGCCATAATGCAACCGGAAGTGATTATTATGTAAGTTGGCGGAGCCCGGGTTTAGTGCAGGTCGGACCAGATTCAGACTGGGCTGGATTTCATCTCTGATCGAGCCAGAGCGTTATTTTGGTGTTTTACACACAGGATTTTTTTGAGGAAGGGGGGGGGGGGGGGGGNGTGTTGAAAATGGAGTGAAGCAGCTCAGTTTCTTCCCGGGCGGAAAATCGGCCATGGATTGTACTATTGGAGGTTCCCGCTTGAGATTTGCGCTCCAAAGGACAAGAAAAGGCCCCTGCAGCCGACGCCTTCAATCAGTCACGGTTTTCCTTTGCCGCGTACGGCCTCCCCAACACCCCCTCGACACCCGGAGTCTTTCTGCCTCTTTTGCCAGGAGTCTTGTCCCCTCCAATCATAACGATTCCGAGGGGGTGAAGTGTAGTTGTGTGTGTGTGTGTGTGTGTTTTTTTTTTTTTTTTGTCTGCTTGATTCACTTTTATGATGGGTGCATCTCATTACGTTTATCCGGACTCGCCAGTTTTGTGATGTATTTATGGGAGCCTAATTGACTGCGACGTGCTTGTAAGCGTCACGACCGTACGTACAAATGCAATCGATTTGATACATTGTAGGGTACACAGGAATATTTAGTGCTTGATTGCAGCTGTGGTGATATGAGTAGGTATAACAAATGGGGGAAAGTGTTTCTGAGAAAAGAATAGGCGTTTATTGTATGGGACGCCTGATCACAATGATAACTGGGTGGTTGTGTACATACGTGGATTGATGTGGGGTATTTCCGCGTGTAAAGAATGATTCTAATCATATATACTGCGTACTATCTTCACAGCTGATAAATGCCAACTTTTGCTTTCTTATAGGAACTTTGCAGGGCAGGGTATATTGAAAGCCCTTTGATCCATGCTTGCACGGATAAGATGCTGGAAAGTAGCATACAGATTACAATGAAACATATACCTGCTTGGAGGGATTTCTGAATCGCCCTTCGCACATATCTAGATACAGTTCTTATCATCATAACCTGGAGAAGCCTCTCAGAGCGTGCTAGTTTCGCTGTCTCTTTGGGATTTTCCTGGGATCATAAGATTATTAAATTCTCTTGAGGCAGCAGGATAGGAGTAGAGAAATAAAAATAAGGGTTAGTGCCTGTCTTATGTGCTAAAAGGTGACAACTGTATCTACTTTGCTTCAGTCATCAGAGTTTGACGTCGGTATCGTGCAGAACGAAGCGGGTATAGTTATTCATTTAAAAAGGGGACACTAGAACACCAAATTTCCGTAGCACCTACTCGGAACACCTCAGAGGACCTCGAAGCACCATCCAAAGTGTACACTGAACTACCAAAGTGACTAGTACTCCCTCGTGGTGTACGCTCCTCCTCGGCCATAAACTCAGGGTCATGAATGTGCAGTATTATTTCGGAGCGACTGTACAGTGTACATCCTGGTATCTTATTGGAAAGCAACAGCTGCCTTTCTGTAAACAACGATCCAAGTGTTTTCCCATATGCTGAAGGTAGATTGGCAATAAATCACGCTGTATGTTAAGAAGTACTGCTCCATAGCCAATCGACAGAAGTACTGTGCTCGTGTGTATAGGCTACAACTATATTTTTGTGCATTTCAAGTGCTACCCTTGATTCCACTGCAGCATAAATAGGAATATTCAGTAACTAATTGCAGGGATTTTTGAGGATATAACACATGGGACAGATTATCTGTGAGAAATTTTAGTACAGTATAACAGTATATACAGCATTAGCAGGGAGACTTGATTTTTTTCTGTTGTGGGGTGGGGGTGGATTAGCGGGGCAATTGAATTTAATTAGCAAACGTTGTTGCAACGAGTTGTGACTGATGAGGGATATTTTGGATCATGAGATACCGCATACCATGGGTAGTCTATTTCTCCGGGAAGTTCCACAAAATTTTCGGTGCACAAGGAAGTCCCTATAACTGATTGTCTCATACGATCTGGCTTTTTGCTTCCTGTTTTATGTTTATCTTCTTCCGGCGGAGCATGGCCACAGTTGAACATTCTCAGCACATAACCCCAGTAAACAATCAGTCAATATTTCGAATGGAATCATATTATGTAGCGTATATTTCGGAGGAGTAGGTGTTGTTGTTTAGCTGCATTTCTTTTTCTATTTCCTTATGTAGGGAACCCCACTTTGCATTTTGATGAAGGTTAGGCTACATATACGTTTGTAACTATCAATAAACCATTTTCCAATATATTATGTGTATCAGATTTCGGTTTCCATCCGTATCAGTGGAAATATTGAAGCACATATAAGCTTGCCTCCGTCGCGTCGGTGTGGAAGCCGTGTGAAGCTTTCTTTGCCTGTTTTCAAATTATTTATTGTCTGCGCAAGGAATGCATGTGGGAGTGGACACTTTTCGTGTTAAACTATTTACAAATTCCGCTACCATCGAACGTAAAATCGCACACAATGTTGCTTATGTGCTTACCTGCTCTTACCGTCCTTTCCAAACCATGCAGTCCCCACCCCATCTATAGTTGCCTGTTGCAAGATGGCCGCCGAAGTTGTCTCTAATTTAATTGCATTTCTTCCGATGATAGCGGAAGTTTATTTGTAAATTGTGTAACACGACGAGTGTCCACTCCCACAGCAGGCATTGGGCAGACAATAAATAATTCGAAAACAGGTACAGGAAGCCTCATTTACACCAACGCAAACCTCAACTCACGACTGCGGTTCGAATGCGGACTTTATTTATATTGCCAAGAGGGACCAATCCACCATCCCGGCCAATTCCTGCCATATTGGATCCTTACCTTCGGCAGTGCACCACCCTGCATATTACATCTGTTATTCCTCATTAACAATACTAGACAATTGGCTGCAAAATGCACAAATTGCGCAACATGTGTAAATGCTCATTCATAATATTAAACAATACCCTGCAACACTTGCATACGTATAGTTCAACATCTGCATTTTCCCCATTAACAATTCTCCATAGTACTACCCTGCAAATTATGTGGAGGGAACATCCGACTATATAATACATAAACTGAAAGTAACTGAATAAATGTCACACATCATCAGTCAGAACTGCAAATCAGTGTTGAACATTACCTGGAAACACACTGAAAAGCACAAAATACCCAAAGTATGAAACACGTACATTATGTTGGTGCACCTGGTTATATACTTCAAAATCAAATAACCAAGCCATCAAGCCATGAGTTTTGGAGCGGACAGAGAGACTCACAGGAAAGTCAGAAGCAGGCGCGTGCGGTATTTCTCGAAGGCGGCTTTCTAGTCGTTATTCCGCGTCATTGTCACAGCAATAACTACATATACTGTAGTTGGCTTGTTTGTTGCGGGAACTACGAAATGAGTTTGCGTTGCCGGCAATTTTGTGGCAGCCGAGGTTGGCTTCTGATTTTCACACGCGTTGTGGAATCCAGGCTGTGTTTCCGTCATTGCCTCCCAAACGTTGCACATATTTTCCCGATAGAGCATTGATTATACCACCGTAAATTAACACCAAACTGAACCATAAGCAGGACGATGAATCAAGGCCTTTATGGGGTGTCATATAGTAATAACTGGAAGGGGAGGGGGATTGAGAAACCGGCCGAACAGCCAGCGATATCACTCGGCTTTATCACTCATTCCAAACGGAAAATAGACATTCAAAGACCTCATGGCGGCATTTTATCGCTGGTTCCACGCGTGACCATGCCAGAAATTGGGACTTGAACTTAAAGTCAACAAGCTAATTCGGATCTTAGAGTTGGGGTACGGAGCCTCTCAAAGTCGGTATTGGTTTTACGCTACATATTTCGGGTACCAGGCAAGGTCTATGCCTGGGGACCTCACCATTAGGGTAATAATCCCATAAAGAGAAGTTCACACCACGAGGAAGGGGGGTTGAGCACCCATTTCGCTCTTCTGGTGGCGTTTCTTGTTTGCCCAGCAGATTTCTGTCCCACCGTGCTGGGGCGGGTGCCTCCACTTGGGCTCATATTGAAGATGGTAGGTAGCCCTAGCTGCAAGTTGGCAAAAGGCGACGTTGGCTTTAATCCGGGAGGATTAGCATGTCCACCCGGGGACTTTATTCAGAAGGTTTCTTAGTTGGCATAACCACCCCGGAGCAGATGTGTTTGCTTAAGCATCCGCGCCGCCCCCAGATCCAGATTTGAAAACGGTGCTTTGCGACGTGATTTGCAGCCCGCTGACTATGAAAGGGTGGGGGATCATGCAGCACCAGTGAAATAACCACCGCTCCTTTTTTTTTCTTCTTCTTCTTTCAATTCTATCTTGGCCTCCCCCAAAAAAAGCGAGTGCAGTGATGACAGTAAGCGCCAAACCGGTATTTTGGCGAGGGCCATGTGGACAAAAGAAGAGCACCGATGAAGGGCGGAACATGGCGCCTGTGGAACAAATGGCGTGGGCGGAACCCCCAGAATGCGTTGCATGGCTGGTCACACTTGAAAATGCAGCCGGGCAAGGGGCGTTAAACACTTGCTGGCGGAGAACTCTGCCCTTTTTTATGTCCCATCCGTATTATTAAAAGGCATAACTGGGAACCGGTGATTATTTGAAGAAAGAAATGGAACGAGTTGTAGTCGGTTGAGTAAACCCGCACGGTGGTGATGGGAACACCTTCATTTTGTTCGACCAGGGTTTATGGCATGGGTGTATAATACGGGAATCACACCACAGCGCTCACGAGTAATGATACGTGTAATCAAATCCTCATTTGGATCCGCACTAATTTCGAGTATTCACTCCATAACGTTTGTAATGCCTTAACGTGTGGTGTGTCGAGCAGTTTAATGCTTTGTGATAAGTCGTCTTTTCCCCCCCTCCCTCCTCCCTCCCTGCCGAAAAAGCAAGTTGGCTTAATTCCACCGCTTCCTTCCTTATTCCCATATCCAAAGCCAAGTAGTCTCCCTTCCCCGTCCCCCCCGCAGCACCCCTCCCCCAGCTTAGCTGAAATATTGCCATCTTTGAGAAAGGGGCGATCAATATTCAAATCCAAAGTTAAGTTTGAAGATCTGGCAGCTCGCCTTTGCCTAATAATGGCCCCGGGCGCGGGAATTAGGTGGCGAGCGTCGGCACGGTGCCGCATGCGAATGGGGCTTGGCCCCCCCAATTAATGGGCTTCCTGGTAGCAGCCGGATGACGCATGGCCGCAGAGCCTGCCCATGCATGCCAGAACTCCAGGAGGAGGAGGAAGGATGATGGTGCTGGTCCTTGCCTGCCTGATCATCACCTGTCTGCCGCCGAAGCTGTTGTGCGCTCCTCACCAAAAGAGGGGGAACCGACTTGCCTCTCTTGGCGGTAAACAGACGCCACTTTCAAGGGAGCAGACTCAAATTGGAATTTAATTCGAATCCTGGCGTTTCTGACGAACTGAATGCACTAGGCTCGGTTTCTGGAGAAGAAAAGGAATGGTAAACCTGATTTTTACGGTGGTATGGAATTTTGCCACTAGCGAAAAAATCTGGCTTTTTGTATGATGCTTACGGTGAAACCTGTCAGTTGCGGAGTCGCTTTCGTTTCGAGAAAAAACCCTGCTCACTGAATATGTTTCAGTTACATGGGACAAATACCTTAAAAATCCTCCTCCGGGACAAAATAACTGTCTACATTGGACCATTCTTGGAAAGATAGCAAGTTACATTTCGAGCTGTAAAGAGCCACTCAGTATCAAATAATCATTTACGAATTCATCCTAGCTAGCCGAAAGACACTTGACAACATATCTTGATTTCTGCACGCGAGATGCAACTGCGGTGCGCACTTCAAGTGCACCTTCAAGTGCTACGTTACAAGACTTGCAGATGTTAACGTGGCAGAATTGTTGTTGGGCATAATTGTTTCAAATTATTATAACAGTTTGGTGTCGGTCGCTGATTCACCCCCGAGACTGTCATCTGTCAGTTGATAATCTTGCCTTAGGAGCAGGAAGCCGAATTGCATTCACACCTCGAACGCGCAAGTACAATCGCGTACGCGCCATAAAACTTGCGCGCTGGTCTTATTTTCTTCTTAATTATTTTTATCGCAATTTGGATACCATGACGCGCATGCCTCCGGTCACGTGTATATTCGCACGAAAGCGCTGAGAAGATTTCATATCGTGTCCCCCCCCCCTCCCCCTCCATCAGAGGACGCGATGCATATGGGGACAAAAATTGGGCACCGCATTTGCAGCAATCAGGTTGTGAGCCAAGAAAGAGGAGAAACCATGACGTGTTGAGGAGTCCCACCCGAAGTTACTGTCGTTTATTTTCACGGTAATTAAAGGGAGTAATTAGCGAGGGCACTGTGTGGTCACGTACACATAATGAAACGGCTTAATTTCNGGGGGGGAAGGAGAGAATGAAGTTTCTTGGGAGGTGGGGGGTACCGAAGAAAGTAAGAAGGAAAAAAAAAGTGTAGTAATGGAAGAGGCCTGGGAGGGGAAAAGTTGGAGGTCAAAAGGGGGCGTCGGAAGTCGAGAGAGTGAGCGGGGGAAGTTATTTGCCATCCAACAGCGTCAAGCCCCTGGCCGTAAAGAAAGCGATTCTGTCGTTATGGGTCTCATACCATTTTGCTTCCTCGCCAGTCTTTTGCAGCCCGCGCGGCTAAAATAATATTCCCTCAGACTCATTCGTGTACCTTCTCCACTCGTCACTTGCGGGAGGTGAAGAGGCGTAATAAATCTTCAGGCTGGCTGGCTGACTGGGGAGGATGAATCTCGCCATCCGAGAGGAAACTTGCTTAGGGAGCAGCGACATGCATCCAACCCGTCCCCCTGCAAGGTCTTTTCAAAAATAAAAAAAATAAAAAAAATAGAGGTCGACCATGCTATTCTAACAATTTGAGCCTAAAAGGGGTAAAATCAGTTTCCAATAGAGGGGGGGGGGNAATATTTATGACATTTATTGCGGGCGGCCTTGTTCATCAGCGATTGGTGACGGGCCATGTAAATAGCCTTTTAAAAATTGGATGTGGGTGGGTGTGCATAGGTCTCGGGTATGTGTGCAGGGGGGATTAGATTATGGGCGGCGGATAAAGAGCCCGACGATGGGGACATTGTCTAGGGGGGACATATGCAGCACAACGCATCAAAGAACGGCTAATGTACTGTGGGTTAGCCTGGAATAGCGCATCTACTCAACGGTGTGCCTTCCTGTGCACTTTTCGCCCCTCGGATATGTCATAGTGCTTATTATCGCTTAGATTTATTAAATTATTTTTTTGCGGCTTCGTGAGCGGAGTTGTAAACAATTCGATGCACATCGCAGACGTGCTTCTTTATGTCCATTGTTAAGGGTGGCAAAAGTTTGAATGTTTTTCGCTGTGGGTCACGTATTTTTTAAAACAAAAAACTCAGTGTTCCTGATTGGGGTCTTTTCAGTATATCCCGCAGAAGTTTGTCCAGCGATGGAATTTGACTAGCCCGTCAGATGGAAAATCTAATGATTCATAACGAAACGAATTGAGATTTTTTTCACTTGATACAGTTGAATCCGGATATAACAGACTTCAATGGACCACGGACATCAGTCTTATAACTAAGGTCTGTTATAGCCGAATGGCCAAACAAGATATGGAAGTTTGCCGGGACCGGCCTTTCAAGTCTGTTATAGCCGAGGCTGTTATATCCGGATTCAAGTGTATTTGCAAATGAAGTGCTGTATATTGATACCTTGTCATCCTCTCTACCTTCCGCATTGCTACAGATTGACGCAAGCCGGAGAAACTGGTGACGTTTACCGTATAGGTGTGTTGGTTACCAACGTTACCATGGTTTCCAATGTCATGTATTAATATTTATTGAACGACAGATAATAAGCCCAAGCTGTAAATAGAATTCTTTGGTATTGTACCGTCTCACTTGCCAGATTAAAATAATCCAGGCAAGATATAGCTATCGGCTACAATAGTCTACAGCTACAATTTTTGGGTAGAGTAACGCATTCGTTTTCTTATTTTGATGATTTTTCACTTTGATCTGAATGTACTTGTAGTAAAAGGTGAACTGGGCAAGTCCGTACACTTTTTTATTTATGAACTTTGGCCATTGTCGAAAAAGTATTGATTTTTAAAACATGGTCTACGTTGGTGTCGATAAAACATACTGTATGCCCTTCTTTTTTTTCATAACAAACCCACATTTATGACATAATTAGAAAATTATTACAGAAATATTTCGAACACATGGTGGCAAATACCTTATAGTCTTAACCACCTTGCTCAAGAATAGCATTATTTTACATAAAACAACAACAAGCACACTACCGCTATTGAGTTTGGTCTCTTTTGCTTGTACTAGATAGGCCTACACTTCATTTATAAATCAAATTAACGGAAGTGGTGTCAACAACAATTCTGCACCCAAGGATTTGAAATCTTATTTATATTTTTGCAACAAAGAACTGAGTAAAATGAAGAGGTATAAATATCAAAACCTTTACACGGAGAGAAGGGGGGAATGGTATCCGGGACACAATTTTTCCACAACGGCGGTATATTTTTGACTGGTGTCTGATATGCAGTATCTAGCGTACTTATTGTAAGTATAATCGCGCACTTCTCTGAATGTATCCCATATACAGCGCGTTCCAGTTGAGGCGTCCGTGTCAGTCAACAATTTCTCCACACTAATCTGCCTATTTTCAAGCTGTTACTGTACTTTCCAGGATTTATATACAGGCTTTAAAAATTAACTCCTATTTATAGGTAGAAGAGATGCATCTTTTTGAAGCACCATCATGGTGCTTGGGGTGCCAATGCCCAAAATGCCTCGAAATGATTAAGCTCAAATTCATTGCAATTTATCAGTTAATATTTTGGGTAGGCTTATGTTGAAAAGGAAGTGCTTCAATAAGCAGCAGCAGCTTAGTACAAAAATCGCAAACTGAAATGGCATCAGTGTATGCGCAGCTATGTGCGTGGATAGTTTGCAATAATTTTCTTGATATGAATGAGCAGGAAGACTTTCGCAACGAAGCGCGAAATGCATAATGAAACACGGCTGAGTATTACGTAGTCCTGGGGAGAATTCCTGAGCTGAAAAAGGTGGTGTCGTCCATCAGCAGGCTTGACTACATGAAAATCTCAACAGCAAGCGTCAACATAGTCCTAGGCTGCCAGCTGAAGAGGAGAATAAATAATAAAAACTGGGGACTTATGTCCACGAGATCCTGGTGGAAGCACACAGGGGCCCTTGCAACTTGATATGCCAGTAAAAGGCCCAAAGTGGCAGCTGTTCCGAGTTGTCAGTGTCTGACTTCAAGCTTTCCTAGCTAGACCCGTTGTTGCTACGCACTCTTATTTTTCGCGAGGTAATTTGATTCTGGCAGACGACAGTGTTGAAAGTTGGTCTTTTTCCGCCACTGTTGGGAAATTTTTAGTCTGCGTTCATTTTTTTTCCACCACCTCTCTCGCAGGACTATATTACACTTGTGTGTAATGGGCTCAACCCCTTCACACTGGTCCGTCCACATTTCGCAGTCGCTTGTTTCCCACACTCTCACATTTTCACCCTCCGTTCCATCTCACAGAACGTCATTACAAGTCCAATAACCTTATTATAATTAGTTAAAAAAAATGTCTAGTCCTGAGAGAGGGGAAGGGGGGAGAAAATAAGGCCGCAGAATTTTTTGATAGCGTGAAGTGATGTCATCTAGAGTTACGAGGTTTGCTTCCCATCCAGTCTCAGAGGTGTACCTGGCAATCCGAGCATTTAATTAAACGCAGCCTGAATGTGGTGTGAACTAATCTGGCTGATAGCTACCCTCAACTGCAGTCAATTTCCGAATCGTTCTGCACAGCAAACCCGGTTACATAATCCTTTGAGTGACGTGACTGACGAGGAGCGGTCTGGGTTTCAACCATTCTGTGTTGGCCGCCTTTACGGCCTATTAAATTTTCATTGTTGTCCTAGATTCGTGTATATCGAGGAGATATGGTGCAAGGGGGGTGAAGGACTCAGGGAGGAGTCCGGGACATCACGCGAAATGGACAGTGAATTCTGACCCAGGTATACCATGTAAAAGGCAGCTTGACCAACATGTAGTGAGCTATGGTAAAATAGCTTTGGGACTTGTCTCTTTCTGCCAGTAGCCGTCAGGGTCAGAGGTTGGTGGAGTTCCATGTTTTATTTTGTCAGAGTTGACTATACATGTATGCCAGCCTATAATCAATTTTCGTGTAATGAAATGATCCCTTCCAGGATTTATTTTTTCTGTGTGGATAATGTTTAAGTGGAAAGGTGAAAAGGTGAACTTCTGTTTTTCAATGTCTTTTTCCTGAGTTGTGAAAACGTGAGCTTGAGACTCGTGAATTTGCAATATTTCTACACAGAAAAGGACCACAGAAAGTGGGGGAACTTTCCAGAATTGTTATTTCAATATTTATGAGGGTGATAGATGATGCTCGGTTTTTTAGTCTTGTACAGCGCACTGAAACTGATATTTAATAAAATCAATGCTTATTGCACAATGTGGCAACGCTTCAGACGGGGTATTGCAATGGGAGAGAGAGAGAGAGAGAGAGAGAGAGAGAGAGAGAGAGAGAGAGAGAGAGAGATAATATCAAGGGGAATATGAATGTGCACATTTTATTTCATTACAGGAAAGGGTAAATATGTGGCCAAAAATTGGCCATCGTGTAACATTTCCATAAAAATAAATTGCTGTGTAAAAATTCTGAAAGGTTCCTAGCCCTTTCTGCGGCCATTTCAAGCCCGAAAAAGTGCTTATTCACAAGTTTCAAGCTCATGTTTTCACAACTCAGAAAATATTTGAAAATTGAATTTTCACCTTTTCAAATAATATTAGGAACAACTTTCACTAAAAATTTATCGATACATCGAGCGAAATCAATCCTTTCACTCAAAGATATTTCTGCCGACGGAATTCTCGTCCAATATACCTTTTCGTCCATATAATCTCGTCCAAAGTCCAAACTGCCGGCTGCAGCACTGACGGTGAAGTTTATCCTTCTCATTGATTGTTGTCAACAACATAACAATAGCAAGAGTAAATTCCCCGGTACCTGCTCTGCCTTCAAAAGCGACGTGTCCATTTTCGTTCGAGAATTCCGTCGGACGAAATATCTGCGGACGGAAATGGTTTGGGTAAAGTTCTGAAAGGGTTGTTATTATTGGGATGTATTAGCGTCGAAACAATATGCTGTGATGACATCTGAAAGTTAGCTGTTGGAATTGCGGCCAGTGTTGTGAAGCATGAAGACGTGCAACAGCTGAGATTGGCGTGTTTTCTGGTCTCGTCCAGGGTGCGAAAAGGGGGAAAAAGCCTGAGGGATCCCGGCACCAAAAGCACGTGGGGGTCTCCCCACATGACTAATGAGGCAGCGCTCTGACAAATGAACAGTTTTCCCGCTCTTTTACCATGGCCATCAGTCAAGGCGGGTGCCAAGGGGCTGCGTTGCCACTTCTCCGGCCGCGTCGCCTAGGAAACACCAGCCGGTGGATAGAGGATCCGGCCTAGCATTTGGCGCCTTCTGCCCGCTGATTTAAACCCCCTTCCATTTCGGCTTCCATACAAACCACAAGCCATGGGAAATACTGCCCAAACTATGCTATTTTTTTGTACGGTCTGAAAGAGGCATTTCGGGCGCATATTTGACGTCAGCGCAATCGTTTCATCTCCAGCCGGTTTATAAAAATATTACGCAATCAGCAAAAAAATGTATGTAGATAAGGCACAATTATATGTAACCTTGAAGCGAGGGCGAAAAAATTAGTTGGCGTCATTTGTTTGCATTATCAGTTACAACCGACAGCTGCACTAGGCAGACGTTCTGACTGCTCTTTATTTTATTTATTTTATTTTTAGAAAATGAGCCCAGAGTGAATCAGTTCCCTGGAACAATTCTAATACCCGGTTCTGGAATTAAAACTAGGCGTTCGATACGAACCGGAGATCCTCCAGCTCCTCCTCCCCCTGCAAAATAAGAGTCACGTGTTATAGCCCGTGGCGCCAGTTCCTTTCTGCCTTCCCGCTTTGGGGAAATATCGTTCATCAATCCGATTTCCAGAAGCACAAAACCCAATATAAGCCCCGATCAATTACGTTATCAGTTCAAAGCGCTGTTACTCTGTTCATTGAGCGGAAAATTGCGCAGAATGAAGCGGAACCACTGTCATTCCTGTACGGTGGGCTCTCTTCGCGTGATGGAACCACCCGCCTTCGCATTTAATGCCGCCAGATACACAAGGGATGCAATTTAGAAGTCCAAGATCACACTGCCTTAAGAAAAAAAAAATATGTCTTGACAGGTATTAATACAGAGAGGAAAAAATACGAGCGCCATTTTTTAGCTCCCGGTATCTCGACTGCCAGAAGCGTAGTGTCCAAGGAAACTTGTGATATATGGAGGTAATTATCATACGATCAGAACCCACCGACTATGACCCTTTTTTTTACGCCGGATTTATTTATTTATTGAACCGGGGCGGTGGAAATTGGAAGCCGCAATCTGGGAGCACCGGATATTTTCGTAGGATGCGTGGCCGATTTGCGTTTTGCCGAAATTCATACGAAAAGCTTGGTAATACCAATTTTTGTATGGTTCAGTTTTATTTCAAATACCCCGTGCTATGCCTCTGAACAGGCTTTCTTGGAGAGAACACATATTTGAGACTCCTTAAAATTCGGCGAAATGAGGCCCCCAGAATGCTTTAGCAGGCTTAAAAAGGATCTGTAAAGCTAGCTATTTGAGTGAAGAAGTCATCACGGACAACAATAATTGTGAGATGTAAGGGCCACTTAGTTATCTGTCAGGGGTAGAGTTGATTCGATGGAAGCAGCAGCTCTTCTGTGTCTGGCGTGACTAATAGCCCACCGATTTCACCTGATTGAACAAAGGAAGTCGTGCATCCCCCCTCGTGCTGGCCTTGAAACATTGGGTCTGCTCATACTTTACCTGGGGACAAAAAAGAAATGGTGATCTTTTTTTGTGCGCGGCCTACTTGCAATGGTTGGAATTTATCTCAGTGGGCTGAATTAATTTGATGGCGAGAGTGAAAGGAGAATCAACAAATGGAGTAGGCGTATAGGGACCATTTAGTGGGTTATACATTCCGGGCGTAATCTATTCATTCCACCCGAAGTGTTTGCGCCCACAGAATATATAGTCCGGCAGAAAACCTGCCGTGAAATAGTCAAAAAAAGAGAGAGGATGTGCTACATAAATTGGGTTAGCCGTTATTGATTTCTATGTACACGCACCTGTTCAATATTGACATTTTACGCAAACTATGTAGTTCATTATTAGGTGTTGTTATGGTAAGTAGCAGCCTCCTAGCTAGGCACATAGAATAATACAATATGCATGCGTTGCCGTAATTAAGCGGTCCTGTTTACATGCCCGACGCTTATTAGTTGCAAATGGTGTCGGAATCAATCAAAATGTATAGAACGGTAGAAAGGGCAAGGAAATCACTCCCAACACCGGCAGAGAGCACGATTTCCCATTACCCACCGCCCGGTCCCATTTATCAAAGATAATGCTACGTTATGCCCTGAGAAACAAGCTGTGCAAAAAAGTGACCCCACCGTTCCTTCCGGGAAACCGGCATCGTGTATATGGGGCCGGTTGCGAGATCCACGTCTGCCTCTTTTTGGCTGCGGGGGGAACGATGTGAGCTTCTTCAATCGTCTTATCATCGCTGAAATAATTATCCTGACGTAGGCGCATAAGTAACCGGTTGCGGCGCACTTAACGAAAGGCCTTGGAGGCTTATAAGACATGGTGGTTTGGCTTGAGGAACACGACTAACCTTTTTTTCCCCCTTACCCACCCCCCTACCCTTCCATTTTTTTTCTTCTTCTTTTTCCCCCTACTCTCCCCCCTCTGGGTTTTGTGAAGGAGGTCCATATGCATGCATTGCGCCATCTCTTTCCCGCGCGATATTTTTTCTTCCAGACCGCCAACTATCTCAGGCGCACTTGTTTTGAGCCGTTTCTCGGTTAGGCAGATACGTGGGTCGTATCGGAAATGGACACTTAAAAGGGCCTTCTGCCTGGTGTTTGGGCCGAGGATGGCGCCATCCTTCAAAGGGACTGCTTTTGAGACCGACCTATACTTTGTGTACGCCCAGGTTCCTAAAATCTTTGGGTTGCGTTATTGCCACAGGCTGGTGCGTGTGGGGTGGTCCCGAATTTCGTGTTTCGTCTGCTTCGAAGCTGCGCATTGTGCGGTTTGAATCAGAGGGATGTTTCTAATATTGTAAGCGGTTAGTTGGGTATCAAGCGTTGAACATGCGGAAATTACAGCTTCATGTCTGCAGCCACGTAGTATAACAGGATCGGTACATCCAGGAGCAGACATGCATAGGTATCCCTTGAGGCCACCTGGGATTTACCCCGGGACAAGAAATAAGCGTCGCATGCAATGATGGGATTCTCATCGGTTCTTGGAGCTGGGAGAATCATGGGCAGACTTCAGACATAATTTAGTACTGTGCAAGCTTATACTGTACTTGCTGCAAAAGAATATTGAGACGATATTGCATTTAGCTTCAATGGCGTATGGATCATTTTGAGCGATTGAGTACGTATTTACGTAAACCTCATACCTTATTTGAGAATTGATGGCCAGGATATTTCTGGCCTTCACGTCCTGAGTAACTGCACATAGGCCTCCGATTTAGTCCCAGCCTATATAATATGGCAAGAAAGGTCGCACCGTACTGTTACCGTAGTACTGTACAAGTTATTAGTTGCGTGCAATAATTAAAAACGGAACTTGTTCCAGAAAGAATTCATCCCTATATAGTTGATAATGACAACACAGTTTAAAAATAAATGTGTGGGCCTATCCCCGTCACATATCTGCCTGATCTCTTCACGCACGCACCCACACCTACTCCGTTGATAGTCGTGCGTGATGAGCTTCTATACTAGCCGACTTCCGCAGTTAGTCAGCACCTTTTTACTATGATATTGATACCAGGGTACAACGTGCTGACTCACCACATTTGATTCAGCAGACAATGAGCGTCTTCCTGCAATCTGGAAACAAGAAAAGGAATGAGTGTGTATAAATAGGTGCGTTTGGTGGAGAGTCCCTCCCATCCCCAACTGGCTGGAAGCCTCACTCGAAATCGCACTTTGAAGTTTGGTGGGCTGCATCCGCGAGCCGCCTTCATCCCAAGGCGTGAGAAATGGCGAAGAGGACGATGGGCTTTATGGGTTATTGGTTCGCGAGGTGGAATCCGCCTTTGATGGCAAGGCGCGCGATGGGCAATGGAGTGGCAAAATTTGGCGATAAAAAGTCGGCTGGGCTTGGCTTCCCTCGGTCAGGATTGGCTGGATGCTTGGTTTGGAAGTGTGGGGGGCCGGAATAATAATAAAAAAGGAGTGAAAAGCAAAAAGTCAACCCCGTAAAGGACCTCACCATATTCCCTTCTCTCTATATTGTCACTTTCCAATGGAGCCACTTAGGGTGTTTGCCCCCCACTAGCGAGGGGTTGTGTGCAAAAAAAGAAGAAGAGAAAAAAAAGAATGGCGAATTAATATTTAATTCGGAGGTCACTGATGACATCATCCTCCAGGAACTGCTACTTCCTAGTCAAGCAGATAAAATCGCATAATGGGGAAAAAGTTGGTGCTTGGGGTTAGCACACATCTTGACAAATACTATAACTGGATACCCTCCCTCGTTTTGGGGATAGGAGAGGTCAAGGGTCCAATCCGGCTTCGTGACTGCGGCCATGATGGCCCTCCCATGCTGGGGAATTGGCGTTATTGTTATTTTTTCCCTCCCTTGGCTCTTCCATCTGGTCGTGATTAATGAAAATGTGGACAGGGATAATTGCGAAGGTTATAAGATGGGCAGGTGCATCGGGGGGGACCACAGCCGTCCAAAAAGCAGAAAACGTGATCATCAAGCCCGCGTTTGGAGTTATCAATTCGTGGATATTCAATATCGCTTGAACTGCTCCGGTCTTGGACCGGGTCATTACGGCCCATTTTCAGCCGACGATAAAGTTTGAGTATGGGAATTTGAAGAACATCGCGTGGTTCGAATTTGAAAAATGACACTCATGATGGACACAATATATACGTTAGTGACTTTTTAGCCATTGCGAATAAGGGGCTTGGGATAGAATATTCCAGACTCGTGCACTTCACCGCAGTACTTTAGGCCAAATCGTTAACGACGTCATATAAAATGTAATTTAGCATTCGGGGACCCACACGTCCAAATGGGCGACTGACACGGAAACCTTGCCCCTGCTGCTGCTCTGCAGTATAACTTACACTATAACGCACCGTATTTTTAGCATAGGCCTGAAAAAAAAACACACACACACCCACACACCCTGGCCCGCCCACCAAAGAGTCTGTACCGCAGGAAACTTGTGGAAGATCAATGGTTGTCTCTTTGACTTATCGATCCATTATCCAGGTTATGGCTAACACAAGAGCTCCTTAATCCTCCAACTATGTAATCTCGAGTGTTACCCGTCTGCAAGGTCTTCAAGTTTCCGCTCCATCAATTACCTTTCGCACAACTTGCGCAATCCGAAAGTGTAATAACAGGCTGTTTACTAACATTCAGGAATGGAGGAGGAGCCGGGGGGGTGGGGGTGGGAG
>JYFJ02005984.1:0-21764 GCA_000934665.2 Catajapyx aquilonaris
GGCTGTAAGGAGCTTGCGGTACACAGGAGATGTCTTTTTTGGCCAAATATCTAGTTACGTCATTCGCAACATGAGGCCTGGCGTTGTCGTGATGGAGACTCCATCCACTCAGGTGGAGTTCCGGGCGTTTTTTTGGCGATGTGCTTCCTGAGAGTCTTGATCACTGAGAGGTAGTACTGTCCGGTGACAGAAGTGTGGCGGGGAACTGCGTATTGGTATCATCAGTCCAAAAAGAATTGTCCCTCGCGTCGAGCGGGCAGCCACGCGTCAGGATGAAAGGAACCAGTTAACTGGTTGAACTTTCATCCTGACGCGTGGCTGCCCGCTCGACGCGAGGGACAATTCCTTTTGAACCGTTGATACACCATTCCCACGTTTCTGAAAACGTTTTCCCCAGGCGAAAGCAGAATTTGATGGCCGCGTACTGCTCCTCGCGTGTCACATCCATTTCATCAGTGCGAGGCGAAATTGAAGCAGCCATCTTTGCAACGAGCAGTGTAGCCAGACGAATGCTCATACAGTGATGCCATTTGGCCACCTCATTAAACAAAGCCCGCCGTTTTCAAATATATCAATTTCAAAAGTGAAGATTCAAAGCAATATTTATTAAAAAATAAGTCTCAGTCTTTTTTGATCAGCCCTCGTAATATATAAACAATCGAATTACACCCGTTTCCTGAGAAAAATCCGAGATACCTCCTTGTTTCCACCTGCAGCATATTTTACTGAAGTATTATCCGCTTGAAATGGCGACCGGATGGCTCTGAAAATCGCGAAAGGAACTTGCATCAAGGAGTGTGGGCAGACTGGGCACATTTTGAACGAGAAATTTGAAGAAACCGCGCAGAAAAGTACTGGTCAAGTTAGAGTAGCACTGCCTGAGGAAAACAAGGCCTGCACTAGTACTTTGGTGGTATACCGGTCTGATGGTCATCGTGGTTTTATACTCGCATGCTGCTCTGTGAGCGAAAATTCGGTAAGCAAAAACCTAGCTGGAGAGTATACTGTACCTACTGTAAAATACAATGCAACACGCCCTTAATCTGTGATACACCCTCGCTACGCTGGACTAATGGGAACTCGGCCTTCCCATTGGATCCACGCTGTAGCACGTATAGAGTGTGTTTGTGAGTGGTCTTTGATTGTCTGAATTATTTCTGGTTGCTTTTCACTCTTCCTTCACTACTTGAAGAGCACTCAATGCTTTTGGGTGAATGATACCGTTCATTGATTCAATCACTGAATTCAAATGGACTTTTTCACCAGATTTGCGTAACAATGTTTTAGTTCAAGCTTCGAAATAACTATTTTAAGAATTTATTGTGTCAATTAATAGAAATTAAAATCCGTATGGACTGTGAGAGACCTGGATGTTGGGTAGATGCCAATAAACATAGTTTTGTTCTAGACTATGATTAATTTTATGTCTGAAAATCCTACACAGAAAACCAAGGTAATCAGCATTTTTAATTGAAAATGCTTAAATTAGCTTTTGTCCTTCTGATTCTCAATTACACAGGGTGATGCACTGTCCAAGTTCACAAACAATGAAACAACCTGTTTAAATAGATTCCACAATCACAACGCAAGTGAAAAAGATTGTTGCCTTTAACTGGTTGCTTGACTTTAGCCGCTTACGTGCCTTTGGCCATTGCCGCACCCTGTACACTTCATGTGAGGGGAACAGTGAATAAAATGCGAGTACTACATGCGGAACTTGTCACTAACTCTTAAAATGTTGTAAGCTAGAATGGAGGTCTCTATTTGATGCCATGTGTTGATGTGCTAGAAATAGTAAGAAGCGCGGCCTTTGCCCTGGCAGGTGAGTGTCCTGGTGCGTTTACCGACGTGTACAAGACAGGGAAATGGTTGTTAAGGAGCATTTATCCCCATTCCAATCCACCTGGGAGCCACAAAACAATATTAGTTGCCTCTTAGGGGACTCGCCAGCTGAGAGACCCCTATTGCTACCGATATTTATTTTCACTCTGCTGTCTCTCGTCTCGCCCGCTTAGGGAGTTCAGCTCTGTTGTTTTTGCTCACCTCCCCGGGTTTCTCTTAGGGATATTTTTAGAAATAATGGCTGTAGGGTAATTACACTAGCGTGTGCACTGAAAATGCGGGCTATAGTCTACTAAAATATGAGCCAGCTACGCCCCTGAGAAAATACCATAAATATAATCAATTCCGAGTCCGGAATATTAAACACGATCAACATCATTTTGAAATCTGGCACCAGCATGTGACGCAAATGTAGGTAAACATAATTGGTGTCGTTATTAAAGAAAATGTCAACACAAATTCTATACCCACATAATAATCAGCATTCGTTAATGCTCAATGAACGAGGTCAGTTGTTAATATTGGTTCAAGAGAGAAAAATGGTCCCATTGAGGTTTTTTTTCGACAAAATATGACCAAGATCTTAATAAATAATAACATACATATCCTTGGAAGGTTTATTATTATAGATTATTATAATTGACGCCATGTTTTTATGCTAAAGGACCTTGCCCAACTTCCCTTTATGCAAGGCGTCTAAACCTGGTTTTTCGATCTGACATTTTTTGGCTTCTAACGTCCTTGGGCCTCAAAATGACCCTATATCCTACGGGCAAATGCCGATTTACTGCGAGAATATGCCCCAAGCGATATTTTTCACAGAAAGTCTGACAATGAAGGGTCCAGAA
Source organism: Catajapyx aquilonaris (assembly GCA_000934665.2). Lineage (NCBI taxonomy): Eukaryota > Metazoa > Arthropoda > Diplura > Dicellurata > Japygidae > Catajapyx > Catajapyx aquilonaris. The sequence goes on from JYFJ02005984.1 coordinate 2,691, forward strand.
AGAAGCCGTAACAATTGCTTCTTTTGGACCTATAGATCGTGGGGTAGCACAAGGCGCAATATTACGGTTAATTTCAACTACTACAAGTAGCCTAAGAATACTTTCTGGTAAGTCATCTAAATAAGCAAAAATCTGTAGGCGGAGTTTTTAAAAAGACTGTAGTGAACTGATCTAAAGTCCATTGTGTTGTTATTTGGCCAGGTCTACAAAATGAAAACTCCTTCACATTACCATATTGTAACATAGTCATGCCTTGCTTTTTCTATGCAAATGGCCTGTAAAATACGCCACTCCTGGGGAAAATATCAGTTTTCTATCAACGCAAGCATTGACCCGGATGTTTCCAAAACACATGTGTAGGGAAGATTACTTGGCACACCCGGGCTTCTCTCGCCAATAGGAATCAGCAGCATGGATGACGCAAGCAGCCGGCGCAACGAGTAAACATAAGCAGCTTACAAGTTTGCAAATATTTGAAGCGGTAATTTCTATAGAGTGTCAGTTACTTCTGCTTTCAATATTTTCCTTCTGGTGGAAGGAAACTATGGTATGCCTAGAAATCACTTCAACACGTCAGTAATTTAACATCGCACGTCTTTGTCCTTGATGTCCCATTCTCTTACACACAGATTAAGACGCGCCACCTAGCTCACAAAATAGATAACTTACTATAACCTAATCAAATAATTGCATGCACATTGACCCTTTCAAGGGTATAAGGGGACAAATTATATTGATGCATATGCCAGCTACCAGATTTTCAAAAACCTTTGAAATATTCACCAATAGTTATAATTGCTTCTCTTTACACTGGTTGCCGGAGGGTGGAGTTTATAGCACTCAAATTTCTCACCTTTCCCCCTTTAAGAATAAGAACATGCGAAGTGGACATCTCTCAATACACAAGCTGCAAATTACAGTATGCGAAAGTTTCGCCTTGCACAAAAAATTGTCTTTCGTATACATTTTCAACAACGTAGCGTGAATACGATCTATCTAGAATCTTAAATTTGTAGCTGCCTCTCTCTTTATCCCGATAAATGGATGTAGCTCGAAATAGGGAATCATTCTCCGAACGTACGGTTGACGCACCGTGGAAGAAACGACCCTTTTTCAGTGTCTTTATTGCCGCGATTTGAGATGAAACATTACACCGGAGTAGACTCTTCTATCTGGTGGGCAGCGTGTATTGGGCAGTTGGAAGGTGTGCTGTAGAGTCCACGGGAAAAAAGGGGGAGGTAAGAAAGACGACGGGCGGAGGTCATAATCGCCCTATAAAAGAACCGTGGACGACCTGATGAAAACTGATCCAGACGGCGAGAAGCTGGGGGAAATGGCAAAGGGGCCCAGCAGAAAATATCGAGCTTCCCCCCTCCTAGTCACACACACACATTTTTTTCCAGTCTGGAACGAGTCCCCTCCAGAGGTGATTTGCGGGACCCTTTCGCCATTTCCGGACTCGGGACACCGCCAATTCTTTATCACACATCCTTGTGTTTAGCTCAACCTGAAGAATGTGAAGGGAAAAGGAGTTACTGACACGGAAAATATGGTCTGCCAAATTAGGACTAAAACGGTTTGTGAAGTCCCGCTGAGGGATTAAGCAGGTTTTTACATCACCTGGAGAGTGGAGGCAGTTCAGAGATAAGTGTTTGCGCTATCCTTCTCCGGATTGTGTAATCAACGGTTGCAGGCGCGACTTTAACGGAATTCAATTGCGCGCACCGTGAGGACGCCCCCCTTTGTTTATAAACTAAATTTTGGATTAGAAGCCATTCAGGGTAAGGACGCTCTAACCTGGCATTGAAACACAACGTAATAAGCCGGAGAACAAAAGAGATAATCTCTTTACTAGATGGCAGCATCATTAATTCATTAAAGAGCACTGGTGCATTGTCATAGGGCAAATATAATCGTGCGGAAGAAATCCCCCCTCTAGCGCCCGTAAATTATGACACATGTGGGCTGAAATTCTGCCAGTGCAGATCATGGCATAAAATAACTGACATTTGGGGCTTCCACTGCATCTCATATTAGGTTTATCAAGGCTTGGCGCGGATTACTTTTCATAAAAAGGTGCCAATACAAGAGGGCTAATGAACAAGCTCGTGCATATTCATGAACTAGGTGTCTGCATTGATCGTTGAAAGAGGATTTGTGCCGTTTCCAAAGATGATGATATGTTTTCTATTAATTTATTGGTGAATAATGCATTAGCTGCTGTAATATTACGTAATGCCGTTTTAAACTGGATTTATGGACGCAATCAGTGAGCACGTGCGACAAGTCAGAAGGTTAGTCAATATACTGTGCATTCAGTAAGCTTTGTGTAAATTACGCAGATGAAAAAATAGAGACCTTCCTATCGTGTAATTTAATATTACTGTAGTTTTCACCTGTAGATACAATATTGTTGAAGTCACTTGTATGTCAGTAAGTATCAAGTTTATTGCATAACAAGTGCCTTGTTGATTATTTCGGCAATATTTACGTAGCTAACAAATATCTTAATATAAAATTACTTTTAGTAGTTACGCATTGCTCTGCAGTAATATTCTACCTTTTTCATTGGAATACTTAGAGCTCTGTAATGGCTAAGAGGAGGCCACAACAAGCAATACGTTGTGTGAAACTTTAGACACAAAGGGTTGAAAACAGGTGTTTAAAACGCGCTAATATCCAAAAAACCTAAATGTACGTCCTAGAATTAGCACGCTATAAGCAGCTGAAAGCAGCATCGTGAACCCAAACTAGGTGCATCCAATCGATGGGTCCTGGAAAAGGGGGTTTTCTAATAGGGGTAATCACTATGCATTGGAGTAAATGGAATTGTTTGGAGCAAATCTGGCAACTGCGTCTCGGTTTCATATTTCCAGGTATAATGAACCCTAGGAAGACTCATTAGACAGTGTCCTCCAAGCGTAGGTTCATACCGGGAATCCCTGTGAAGTCAGTGCTTTCTGCAGGGGGTAGATGGGGAATGTTCGTTACATTAGCGCACGTGTCGCAAAATGGCTGTCACTTCCCTCAGAAGCTGGTTTCTGTAACTGCATAGCTAAGCAGCACAAGTCCCCTCCCCCTTTCCCCCCTGTAAGTATGCATTTACTCTTTGCTCAACTCATTACAGGGAGAGGCTCTTCTCTTGATTAGTCAAGCCCAGTGGGCGGGTATTTAATGCACCATTGCGCGCATTATCCTTCAGGAGCCCGTCAGAGTCTCGCATCCCCCTGCACTTTCTTTAACACGAACCAGACCCCCTAACCATCGCGCAATTATCGTGTCTACAGAGTGGCTTTGCGGGTTTACTTTCCGACGACATGAATAATACCATTCCTGGACTCCACGGTTTCGCTACCAGACGCGGAGACCCCGTTCCAAGGGTTAATATTTGCTGCCAGCAAAGTAGATGCTATTTTACTTAAGTGGGCTTAGGCCAAGATTAAGTTGGGGCTTAACATCCGCACATGTGCGGGGCTAGAAACCGGGAAAGGACCGTTTTCCGGAGCTCCTTTAGTCCGGATGTTTAATCCCCAGACCATAATTCTAGCCCTGCATAAAAATAGGTCCAGAGGGGTTTATTGTGTACTTTGGGTGCACAAAATGGAACAATCTTACTGCTACTGCTGCTAGGGATCCACTGCTCTTGGAACCTTCTAACATCAGAGATGAAATGGCGTGTTTTGTGAATGTTACGTAAGGAAGATGCTTTCAGATTATTTTGCTTCCTACAATACATCAAGTGGTCCCGGATAGCATTCTAGCTGGGCTTCGCCAGTTGAGGGTCATGAAGAGAACTTGGAAACCTGGCCTAGCACTGTACAGTTCAAGTAGACGGATCCTATGGGCAATGCGATCTAACAGCTAGGGTTCAAGTATGTACGACGTACTTGTCACGATATTACCTTTCCTGGCAGCATAGTTCTCAAATGTATATAGAAGTAATTACTGCAGTCCTTGGAGGTGTACGATACTTTGGGTCGAGTACTAGATCGCCTGACATCTTAGACTGGAAATAATCCACTAAAGAAAGACGAACGTAATTCAGGGATTGATTTTTTTCCTCTACTTATAGTTGGGTATTTGTGTGTGTAGGCTAATGGAAATATGGGATGGAGTCATCTAAGGTCAACAAACTGCCATCGTGCATATTGATGGGGGATTCGCCTTGACAGATTGCTACCCTTGATTCATGCAGTTACTTAGGCTATGCGGCTGCTTTTTGTAGAATATGCTAACAGGGAACAACTATGATTGCAACTGTTATCATAGCATTTATTGATCTCTTTTACATTATTACGATATTAGCATAGATTGCACAATGTCAATGAAAGAGTGTAGGCGCTTTGACATTATGGGGCAGACACGTTCGAGATGTGGTTGCGATGGCCTTGCCCTCGATTCAGAGGTGAGAAAATTCGTTTGCGTCATCCTGACCTTTTTAAAGCGAGTCTGACAATCTAGTGTAGAAAATCTTATAACCTCATATTGCTAGAATGTAATGTGGGTTTCATCGCTGGAGGGTATGGGAGGACGGGAGGATGAAATATGTAATTATAACCCTCCTCCTCATTCAAGGAACATTATTGGAACTTCACATTCACTTGGAATTTACTGTATGCAAGTGAGAGGGAAACCGAGAGCTTCTTCATTATAATTGTAAGTTTATATTGTACTTTTAAGTTAAGCAGTATTAATGTTTGCTTATATTGCGTCTCTCGGAAACTTTCGGCTGCTTTCATTGTGGTGTTATACAGCACTTCCCCAAGGTACTTGTGAATTCTACCATCAAACTTCGAGGATCAGTTCCTCTACAACAATCAGGTGATCGTTTTATGTATAATTATTTGGCTGGCGCCTCCGCCTGACTGCCGAGGGGTATAACTGGTTTCCAACACAATGTATGAAACACCTTTCCAAGTATGGCGTTTCCACTAGCTTACAATTTAAAATTAAAATTTCAACAATTTGTTACTGTACGTGACAATCAAAAAAATTATTTGTTAATTAATTGATGATTCATAAGCTGCAATGAGACTCTGGAGAAGAAGAGGAAGCACTTCTGCTTTCATTGTTATCTATCACACTAATTACAGTAAGCCGCTAATAACTTAGGCCGAAAGTGACAGTTTCATCCTAGCCTTTATGCTTTCCGCTCCACAAGCGAGCCACATGGTTTGCCCTTCTGAGTCAGGATAAAGCAAAGTGGAGCGTGAGAAAAAACTGCTGGGCACGGCTGGGCATTGGTGCATACGTGAGTAGATGGTATGCATGACTTACTGTCAGTTGTATCAACACACATTAGCATAAAAACTACGATTATATATTATAAATACAAGTAGATATTCTAAGAGTTTTCTTAATTTGCTGTCATACAACTGGCCAGAAGACAATGTTTTACTGAATTCCACTTCTGGGGTTCCTAAAGTTGATATCCCGACAGGGGAAGAATTTTTCTTATGGGAATAAGTTTTTGGATCACTTTTTGTGAGTTTGCTTGATTTTCATTATCAGTGTGTTGGTGAATCATATTCACTAGCAGCCAGATGTAACCAATTAGGTTGAATCATGGTTTTAGTATTATTTTTTAAGACCCTACGTGGCAATCCGATTATAGTAAATGGCGAAGTTAACTTATAACAGACGCTATTTGAACTGTGACATAAGCGACAACAAGTTAATGATAAAAATGTGTCTGATTGTAGGTCTTAAAGAAAAAAGTCATACTTTATGTCTAATATTTTGTGACGTCAAAAATCCCATAAAATATGTTGTGGGTTGAAAGTTCAACTCCGCTCTACATCAGAAATGCCACTTTTCATGCCTAATAATTAATACGATTTACGATTTATGATCAACAAGCAGAAATGTGATGACTTCATATTTAAAAACATCACATTTTCAACCGTAAATGTGAATGTGCCTCATTTCCACCAACCTGACCCCCACCCCCCTTTTTACAGCCGACATTGCGGCTGGTCTTAAAGCATTTCAAACTGCGCCTAAGTAGGTAAGGGGATTTCCGGTAATAGAGGCTAGGAAACGACCCGCGGCATCAAATTGAATGTAGGGATATTTATTTGGCCATTACTGGAGGCCTAATCCATCTTTCAATAGCCTGGTTAGATGGTCCCAATTTATTCCACAGCTCGTGCAAGAAATCGACGGCCTATAACCGGCCCTCATTTTAACGTCAGGCTTGAGTAGAAAAACTTGGCCAAGTGGAAGGTAGTGAAGAATGGGGAATTTTCAGGGTATCTTCCCTCCACTGGCTTCCTCCCTCGACCATCTCGACACCCCCTCTCTCACACAACCTGTTCCCCATTCCCCAAGAATCTCGTAAATCATCGTTTTATTCAGGTCTTTGTGTCACCCTAGTCGGTTATATTTCAAGGCCCCCTTGTTGTCCACATGTGTGCGCCAGGAGCTATTTTATAATGCTTTATAACTCAACGGAATATAACATTCACTTGCGCAGTTCCAAGGCCGCGTTTGCCCCCCTTTCCTTCCTGAAAGGAAATGGAATTTCACAGGCTCCTAATTCTTAAGGAAACATTTACCACTTCATTTTAAGTAAGGAAGTGTTTTGTCCTGGGGCCACTTTTTTCTGCGAAAGGAATTTCTTTAATGAGCCTAGCATGCTCAGGTTATAGAACAGCTAGTCAGGTTTTCTCCGTGACATTAGCCAAGTGAATGTTCATCTTGAAAGTACAATGGTCCTACAAATATTTACTCGTGGGAATTGCACTAGTAATGAGAACGCCCAGAATGAGATATATAGGACGTAGGCCTTAAGCAAATGTTTATTATTTCAATTGAATTAAACGGCGAGCAAACTCATTCTCTCCTCCTTCATTCATGATATTCATCAGGTAGCTCTTGTTCAACACCCAGTAACAGAAAAGGAGTTAAAAACTGAACATTTTTTAACAAGTACCGGTACTTTAACTATCAGCCCTATTTACAACTCATAACCGAACCAATGCAATGCTTGGAAACATTTTCTCTACATTTAATTTGCTCAACGTAATGACGCATAATTAACATGCACCATAGCGGCCTGAATAAAAGGGCAATTTGAACAATTATAATGGCACTGCATTATATTTCTTTTCAAAGTTTCTGAATCACGACTTTGCATTGTTCGGAAGGGAAATGAATCCGCCTTTCTTTATACACGACGCCTGGGAGAAGTGAACACGCTCTTTGCGTGGCTGGAGGATTATGCCGATACTATCTCGCATGGAGTTACAATGCAATTAGGTTGGAGGTGACGGTCCGAATGGTCGTTTTCAGAGCCCTAAAACCGGCAGAATTTGGCCGATTGTACTCTTACAACTGCCTCCGTCCAATCTCGGTTGGAAAAGACTCCCTGCCACACTCCATTGTAAATGGGAAGAATCGAGACTGAAGAAAGCATGAAACGTATCATTCTTTCTTTCCTACCCTTTATAGTGTAAGAATTGAGTGCCCCAGAATTTGATTGCTGCAGTAGGGGCCTACTTAAATAGAACAAAATAATAATACAATGCAATATATTAGGTGTAGCTGGATTAATTAGCTTTGTCAAAATGCTGATGTGGAAATAAGAAGCGAGCTCATTTTTGCTTGCCTTTGACTGAAATTTTGTATGCTCAGTAAAGTAATAATATAAACAAGTGACTTTAAAAGCTATTTGTTAAGTGATGGTTTTCACTTTTCCTAGAATTTTAAAATCTGCGAACATTTTTCAGTTACGCCGTCCAAAGTATTGAGACAAATAAGCCACTAAATCTTGAAAATATTTTCTCTGTCGCATCATTAATTGCTCCAGAAATTACGGAAATTTACAATCTCCTATGTCAGAAAACTCACGCACTCCATATTAAGTTAGTCCGTTGGAAACATGTTACACTGTCATAGTAATGTCATTACTTATTACCTGCAAGACACGTTTAATAAAAATTAAATAATTTGAGGGAAGGCGTAGGCTTGGATGAGGCAATGTAGCGCTGTGTCAGAAACAAAACTGCGATAGGACTTAACATACACGATCCTGCATGAATAAAATATTTTTGACGCTTGATAACGTACCGTGAGTAATTTGTACGCTTATTAGTGAGAATATAATTAAACTCGGGCTACATCAATAATACTGTTTTCATACAGTATCGTACCTAACGTTTTGTGAGTGAATAATTATGTATTTTCTGCCACTATTTCGGACGGAAAATTAGCATACATTTATGGCTGATTATTTCGTATGCCTTCTACAGTAATAAAGAAATCGGAAAAAATCGTGCATGTGAAAATATGTAATGTTACAATATTTACAATAAAATATTTTTTTAGATGTCTGGTTGTTCCGCGGCGGTACGGAAACGTACAGTAACCTCCATGAATACATGCATACAACAATATTGTACATTGTGAATTTTTCATTCATTTTCTAACCTCGCAAAATTTGAATTTTATTACATGCCTGATTTATCAGGATATGAATTGATGTTATGACAAATATTTCTCAAATGTCAGTAGAAAATTCAGATACAGTAATGATAACTTGTGTCTATGGAAGCATTCCTTGGGCTTAAAGTCCATTAAAACTTTCTCGGTAGTTTAAAAAAAAATAGCATTTCACATAATGCAAGCCTAGCTTGACGCTGCAGAGGTCGCATCATCAGTGTTAGCGCTCCAAAGTAGGCTTACCAGTCAGTTTGACATTCCTTGCGCAAAATGGGCAATGACCGTGGCATATAAGAACGAGGCACATTCCAAGTATGGTTGAGGCGTGATACCACAAACCACCCTGGACCTAATAACAGCGAGCAGGTCCGCACACCATGTTGCCTCAGCGGAATAACACCTTTTGCATTTTGGGTACACGCTAGTGAGAGGAAAAAGCGCGTTGATGCAGGTCCGTTGTGGGGCAATAGAACACGGAGCCGGTGCGCTCCGTTTCCCTTCAGCCCATTCCGTCTGGTATAACTGCGTTAGGGCGCCATCACGGCCTTGTTCAGTGTGCTGTACCTCCTTCTCCCTGCGCCTCGTAATGGGTTTAAGACAGCCAACGCAAACTCTCGTTTCTCTTCTTTCCACTTCTAACCCCCACGTGGGACACTGACCAGAGGCCAGCAAGGAAAATGCAGTTAGGTAACGGAAAAACATTGCAGATATGTCGCCATAGCCCATGAATAATTTATGCCAGTACCCAAAACTCAAGGCTATTTTTGAAACTGTGATACTATTTTATATTGTCAATCCGACGACCCTGATACTATGTCTAGATTCGGTATAAAGTAAGCAAAACAAATGCTTTTCTACCCACCGAATAAACTGCAACAGGGTGCTTTGCCACATTGATACATTTGATTGTAGTATTATTGTCAATTAGCAGTGCAAACGTCCTGTGGCTAAGCATATAGTTGGGATGAAGCCTAGAGGGCCTACATCATTGGTAGAGTCCACAGGTTTTTATACTTACAAGTACACCGCAGTGTATGCTTCATTAAAATATGCAATGGAATTCCTATATACCGGCGAGCTTTGCAAGAGAGAAACTACTGTAGGGTACGCAAGTAATGTCTTGATAATTAATTCAACGGAGCTTATATCCGGGCTCACTAGGCCACTTTGGTTACTGTTTCGTATAGAAGACGCGTGCACTATGCCTACATATACCACATAGAAGCGGGAGAGAAATGTGGTTTCACTTTCTCAAGGGTCCTTTACCGTTCGGGAAGGCCGAGTGCGAAGTCGCCCACCTGAGCCCGGAAGTTAACTTTATACTCGCCGGCCACAAATTATTCAAAGAGAGCAGTATATCTAATTTGTAGCGCCATCGCCTTTTGCAGCTTGTTATCATGCATGTGTGTCAGAGGGGAACACAAGAAGGAGCGGCCAGGCGAAGTTAGATGTCAAACTTCGGCTCTTGTTAGCGCTTGTTTTTGTGAGATGAGCGAAGAGGGGTTTTTATGGCCAACATTTTGTGTACTCAACACAGTGCTCGCAGTAATAAAAACAAACAAAGCTGCATAATCCGACGCACTGATCCACCCAAAATATTGACGTCTTCCTGATGGGATTTGACACTTCATCCGAAAACACAGTAATAATTCCGACCTTTCGGATAGTTAATCCTGCGCCCGTCCAAATATTTGATGGGCGAATAGGAGAAAAGATCTGCGTGCCTAGGGCATCATTGTGTGGTCAAATTATCCCAAAATTCCCTGCAAATAAGGATTAATAGCAACTATTTAGTGAAGTCAACTTGTCAGCTACTAATCTGTCTAATTTTGAAAATTCATACTGCAAAACCGTATTTTGCACCGTATATTTTCTTAGTGTACACAATTTTTTTTAAAGCTTCAAACATGCATTATCATTATTAATCACGCAAAACTAAATTTTGTGAAAACACTATACTCTCTTGGGCTACTTAGGTTTAATATACATTACAGTGCAAGGCTGCATAACTTTGTTCTGCGATCGAATTAATGGCAGATTGCTCGCTGAGATTTGAAATACCTTTATTAGACGTATCAAATTAGACTGCTACGATATGAATTACCATGTTCGTTTTCATTGCCTGGGAGGAATCATAGTCATGTATTGAGTTTATGAGAGTGCTGGCCGTAATTACGCTGGAGACATTTGGAACTGCAGTTCGCCGAAACAGGAATTTTCTGCGAGCTGCTTTATAATTAACTCTCACAGGGGGATTCAGATGACTCAAAGTCACGAAGTTAGCAGAATAATGACTGAGAATAGGAAACGTAAGCGATTTGATACACCCATGCTAAGTGCGTCAGTGTGCGTGTATTATTAAGTTGTGCCGCAGTTTCCGCAAGATGTGCCATGAAATAGTTAATTAAATGGGGTGGCATCTCCAGGCATAAACCGTGACCATTAAATGTGAAGTTAATTCCCCTCGTATATAGTTCGTAAATCTTGCTGCAGTTAGGATGATAGTGTAGGATATATCTAGTGCTCACTTACATGGTCCTATCAATTCCCCGGGTATATACACAATTAGCACCTGCTTCTTAATCTCGCTACTAAAATAATGGTTAAATACTTGTTTGCTTTCTTGTACATCAGGTTAAGGTATGCCTCACCCTACAGGATGTTTCATAAGGAATCCAAAATATTTGGAGGCGGATTTTTTGGACACCAAGGCTCATTGTAGTTTCTGGATTTTTGAAGTTACTGAGATAATGATCATGAAACAGAGAGTTCACTCTGCTGTTATTTTGCATCAGTATAGCCTTCTATAATATTATTGCCTAATACATCGCAGTTTATATTTAAACTTTATGTAGTGGTTAGAGCCACAGCCTTCCACTACCTTTAAGGTCCGAGTTCGATCCCCATATCGGACAGAGGATTCTTATGCGGATAGAGTTTCGATGGATTCTCTCCGTGTTCGCGTGGGTTTTCTCGAGGTTCTCCCGTTTCCTCCAACTATCAAAATCCATCACAGCAAAGGCAATGATTGAAGTCGTTCAATTAAAAGATGGTCCCCTAAAAAAGCCCAAGGAGGCTTATCACGGGGTATCCGTTATTATTATTATTATTATTATTATTATTATTATTATTATTATCATTATCATTATCATTATCATTATTATTGTTATTGTTATCATTATTATTGTTATTGTTATTGTTATTGTTGTTATTGTTATTGTTGTTGTTGTTTTTTATATATATACCCCGTTATAGGGCCATAGGCCCTTATAGGGGAGTGGGACACCACCATTTTTCGTTCGATTTTCTATATTTTTCTTCCAACTCCGGTGCAAGGACGAAAGGACATGGGGTAAGGATAGGGATTTATTGGGGAGGGAACATAGGTGCAAGTGCAATGTCAACAAATGGGTCATGTGCTGTTCCCCAGGAGGTTAGGTTGCCAGACACCTCCTTGGTGCAGGTCAGAGACCCTCCTGACGCAGGTGAAAGGAAAGTTCCCCAGGCGGGGATCGAACCTGGGGCCTTTCACTCAGCAAGCCGTGACGTTACCATCACGGCCACCACACCTCCCCCAATTGTTGTTATTATTATTATTATTATTATTATTATTATTATTATTGTTATTATTGTTATTGTTGTTGTTATTATTGTTATTATTATTATTATTATTATTGTTATTGTTATTGTTATTATTATTGTTATTATTATTATTGTTATTGTTATTGTTATTGTTATTATTATTATTATTATTATTATTATTATTATTATTATTTCATTTCATTTTTTACTGTACCCCATTATCGGGCCCTGGGCCCTTGTTAGGGGAGTGGGATACCACCATGTTTGGAACAGTACATAATCTGTATGTTTTAATTATTGCTCCAAGGGTAAGTAGGAGGGGATGTGCCAAGTGCAAGTGCAAGTGCAATGTCATATATTGGTCATTTTGTGGACTCCCCCGGGTGGATTAGTCTAGCGTAAATTTCCACCCGAGAAGAAGCCAGAGATGGCCCAACTCTGCACGAGATGAAGGGGGGAACCCCGGGCTGGGGTCGAACCCGGGACCTTAACATCCGTGGGCGCGTGCGTTACCGCAGCACCACTCCGCATCCCGTTATTATTATTATTATTATTATTATTATTATTATTATTATTATTATTATTATTATTATTATTATTATCTTAGATTTAAAAAACAGGCTTACACTGGGAGACTCAATCATTCTATAATAGTGTACATAGGCCTATGTAACAAGGCATGTTGTACTATGTATTTTTTGTTTGTAAGCTTGCATTTTGGAAAGGGGCATTTCACGTTGAGAATGTATAAATACAGGTGGGGAGGCCTTGAAGAGGAGACTCCCGGGGTAGCGTAGAAGGAGAGCGTGTGTGCTCTATCCTTCGGATTGAGGTGTTGCGATAGGCACCCCATTCCCACATCGACTTTGGTGTACAAGCGTTGGAATAAGTTGTAGAAGGAGATTGTACCCTGTGAGTGAATAAGATCAATGTGAAATCTCACCCTGGAGTTATTCAATTACCTGCATCGATACGTTTGACCTATCAGTTTGGAGAAAGAGTGTTACAGCCTATATAGGTTTTTGTTTAAAACCCTTTCTCTATACAAAATGAGGGTGCTAAGACAAAATGAATCCTCTCTGCATAATATGACCTCCTGATGTCCGGGAACTAACCTTCAGAATTTTCCTGAATTATTTTGAAGCATATTGTATCGGAATGGCTTATGAACTGCAGCATGTACAGTATAATGTTGAGAACTTACTAACATTTTGTAGCCCCTTTGACTTCAACGTAGTTAATTCATGTGCAGGTACGCACTTTTCAACTTCATAATGTTATTGAAGAGTGATAATATAGTTTAAGTTGTCAGGGTCAGAGAGTAATGGTTTTATGCTAGATTTGGAAGAACGATTTTCTGTTTGTTCCTTTGCTGTACTGACTCAAAGGAAAACCGCTAAAGGGGAAGAGACTCGAAAGCGGACCTGCCTGCAACAGAATCTACAAGGCATATAAGCTGCACATGAAGGAGAAGGATGCGCAGAAAATTCCGACATGGAGGAAAGTAGGCCCAAGTCAACAAAAAAATAGAAAAATGCGTCTAGGACTCAACAAATAGTATTTTATTGGCAGAATGTGATGCCTCACCGCATCTGGGACGGATCATGATATCAAAGGTTATAATTTATATGAAGAGGCGGCTCGGTAATAGCCTACCTCTGGTAATTCACGGGGAGAAAGGAGGAGGATAATTATACTGCACAGGTGTGCATAATAGTGCCTCACAATAAGTAGGGAAAAGCTGCTTAAATTACTCATAACGGTGACTATACGAAAGAAGAAGTGTAACTGGGTGGTTCCATTTCAGATCAGGCCAGATCCAGAAAAGTTGTCAGGGCTTGGTCTCCGATTATTACGGAAAAATTACACGAAGTACCGCTGTCGAAATGATGACGAATGACACTGGCTATTTTTCAGTGTCATTTTCTATTTGCCCTGAAAAAAATCATAACCGCAGGGGTACCAAATCAGCTATTTCTCGAAGTTCATTTTTTCTCAACTTTGGACGCGTGTACCAATTTTCCTATACGTCACAGAAAAACCAAATTTGGAATGGAGCAACTGCCTACCTAGGTCTGAATTTTCGATATAAAATAATTGCGAATGTATAATTAGCAACCGCGCAGAAAATTGGCAAAAATGCTGTTTTACGATATTTTAGCAGTTTTCGCGAATTTTTTTCTTTGCAAAAAAATATTTGTGGGCAAATGAAACATGTATACTTTGAGTACAACTCATACCCTCTCTACTTATCAGCTTTGTTAAGCTTTGAAGTCAAATATTAACAGCGGAGCCATTGTTGAACATTGTCAACTTCGCAAAACATGGTTTGGAAGAAAATAATTTTCTCAAAAACACCACCCAATAATTGAACGCCTATTTATTTCTGGACAGAGGAACATGAGAGCCACACACCAGTGCAAAAATGTCTCTCCTCCCAAGGCTTATGATCCCGATTTGAATTTTATTACTTACTCGTTTCCGGCGCTCTCCATGTAGCCCACCGACCCAATCCCATGGCTCATAGCATCATGTACCCCGGTACATTTGATTAGAACTTCTCTCGTACATGTAGGCTACATGTGATTGTATGATACCTTGAAACTTATTCCTGATACTGGTTAATGCTATGTGAGGTCCGGTGAGGTCAAATCAGGCATAGAGGTTTTTCCAGAAGTCACACCAAATGTTGCCATTACTGGAACGTGAAACGTGGCCAGGTTACTGTGCAAAGAACTGCGCAACATTTGGTGTGACTTCTGGAAAAATGTGAGTAAGACTTTGCAATACCTCTATGCCTGATTTGACCTCACCGGACCTCACATAGCATTAACCAGTATCAGGAATAAGTTTCAAGGTATCATACAATCACATGTAGTCTACATGTACGAGAGAAGTTCTAATCAAATGTACCGGGGTACATGATGCTATGAGCCATGGGATTGGGTCGGTGGGCTACATGGAGTGCGCCGGAAACGAGTAAGTAATAAAATTCAAATCGGGATCATAAACCTCGGGAGGAGAGGAATTTTTGCACTGGTGTGTGGCTCACATGTTCCTCTGTCCAGTAATAAATAGGCGTTCAATTATCGGGTGGTGTTTTTGAGAAAATTATTTTCTTCCAAACCATGTTTTGCGAAGTTGACAATGTTCAACAATGGCTCCGCTGTTAACATTTGACTTCAAAGCTTAACAAAGCTGATAAGTAGAGAGGGTATGAGTTGTACTCAAAGTCTACATGTTTCATTTGCCCACAAATATTTTTTTTGCAAATAAAAAAATTCGCGAAAACTGCTAAAATGTCGTAAAACAGCATTTTTGCCAATTTTTTGCGCGGTTGCTAATTATACATTTGCAATTATTTTATATCGAAAATTCAGACCTAGGTAGGCAGTTGCTCCATTCCAAATTTGGTTTTTCTGTGACGTATAGGAAAATTGGTACACGCGTCCAAAGTTGAGAAAAAATGAACTTCGAGAAATAGCAGATTTGGTACCCCTTCGGTTATGATTTTTTTCAGGACAAATAGAAAATGACACTGAAAAATAACCAGTGTCATTCGTCATCATTTCGACAGTGGTACTTCGTGCAATTTTTTCGTAATAATCGGAGACCAAGCCCTGACAGCCTCCGCCTGATTTGAAATGGAACCACCCAACTTCTTCGAATCAGTGTTATTAATAGACTATGTTGTTAACCTGGCCATTACTTTTAGGATCTCTGGACGTGACAGATAGCCTACGTGTATCTGTATAGAGATTCAGATTGTTGATGTTTTGATGTCTCGAATTTGACCACGTAAAGAAGTGATAAAAAAGTTCCCGATGGTCACAATGACTGTCACAAAACAATAAATCATGCAGTAAAAAAATCAGTCCTAACATAACTTCTCAACACAAAATCAAGTGCTATAATCTGTGAGTAACTCATACTCATCACATACACAATAAGCAGAAAGAAAATAAGTCGTCCCCGAACAAATACGTAACACTATACGTCGGTCATCCGATAATATTGTATTGGCAAGACTGCTGTAATTTTCGTATCGGTACACACTTGAACATTTCACATTACCCACTAGGTGTAGTCCCCAGCTATTTTTATGGCATTTTTCCATATCCATGGAAAGCATCGAACACTGTCAGCAGCATTTTTTGTGGACATGCATCACGCAGAGATCGCCCTAAGACATGCTTCCCTCTCACAGAAACGAAAGCCATGTTGTAACGGTACGTTGGGGGATAGGTGGGAATAACGTACAAGGGTGGGCTAATAACTAGTATATTACAATATGATACATAAATACAGTGAGAAGGAGTAGGAAGTAAGAAAGGAAGGAAGGACCTGATCAGGCAAAGGATAGGGTGAAAGAGGACGAGGAGTGAGCCCACCAGTCCAACTCCTATTTATGGAGTCCCTCACTCTGGGGGTCAAGGGGAGGTGGCTTGGGGGAGGATTGGAAAAGGGTTGCAGGAAGGACGCGGGGTCATGACCCGATAAGTCTATGGAGGAGAGAAGAGGGTGAGCATGCTGGACAGGAAGGGACTAATTAGCAGGAGGGGGAAGGTGGGTGGTGAGGAAGGACTGGTATAATGTAAGGGTTCCTTCATTTTTGTAGTTGATTGTAGGCACATGTTGGCCTACTCATATCAGAGAGTGAGGATGTTCCAACAGCTCCCATTCCAATTTCTGAAGAAAATAATTTCCGAATAGCAATGGCCACATGACAGCAACGGTTGTCGTGGAAGACAATGGGTCCCCTCTGCAACTTTCTGGGCGGAGATGATATTGTAATTATGGCGAATTATGGTATTGATGCTTATTTCCAATTTTCATTGCCAATTCGCAATTCCTTGCAGGTCCATATCCAACTGAGTTGTCACAGCTTCGACATAGGCCGGGTCCTTTGAAGTACGGGAGGGGGGCCTTCTTTAAACGCTTGTATACGAACCTCGCAATGGTATGATACGGGAGGCAGAGTCACCACACGTCTGCACAAGACCTTGATGGTGCTGTCTGGCATATTTTCCACGTGAAATAGGGATAATCTTGATGAAGCAGTGCTGCCTGCGCTTATATAGGGCGCTCAAGTAAATGGGTACACTTGAACAGGCACTGCTCCACATATACTGCTGCGACTGCTTCGGAAATGGTACCGTAGTGTTCCCCAGGGCTGACCCTAAAAGCACATATCCACATTCATTCCTGGCAGCCTGGGGTGCCAAGTGGTGCCAATAATATTGAACCCCTCCCTCGAATAAGGATGCATGTCGCAAAATTGCCGAAATTGAACTGGCCAGTGGAGAAGGTAGTATCCCTTCCACTCCATCATATGATACCACCTAGGTCCGTCTGTGGTAGTTAGTGTTTTTCGTTTTTCGCTAAACTTCACTTTTGTTACATATACACACCCTTCTTCAAGGGAGGGGTTCAATTATCGGACAACCCTCGTAATTATGGATTCCATGACCACTCCCCAGTACATGATGAATCCTTATAGGCGGCCACTGTGACTCAGTGGCTGAATGTCTGCTCTTGCTCTTGCTACTTAGCTTGCCAGAGCTGCATCTGGCCAGCGCAACTGCATGTGGCTGAGGCAGTTACATTCGGGACTTCCCGCTTAGCTTTATGTATGCAACCACGGAACGCCTCACTCTCCTGGCCTCCCCTCCATCTCACCCCATGTCTCAAGTTGCTTCCCTCCCGTTGTCTGGTCTGAACTGAACGCGTGTTTAGGACAACCTCTTATAAATAATTCTTATCATTTGCTTAGACTGAAATTGAATAAATTATTGATAGTAGTACCTCTATGAAGCTGCAAAAATCGGATGTTGTCTTCTAAGGCATAGGCTACTGGTTTCACATGGGATGTTTTAAAATTAATTATCCATGTTTCCGATCCAAACGTAACTTGTGAAAATGGTTTCTCTTAAATATTGCTGCCATGCTACAAAATTATTCAATAGTACTGCCCTGGGTGTTATTTCCAGGGATGCCAAGTTATTCAATATATGGCAATTTGAAAATGACGTACTGTACGTATATGTTTTTCATCTTCTGAAAAATAAACCATTATTTACTGGTTGCATTTTGAGCATGTGCCCCTCAGTTAGTGTTGTCGCATGGGTCATCAAGAACTCAGTCTTCTTGTAGTAAGAATGAAACTATTTAAAAATAGTTTTCACAAACTAACTCAATTTTTCTTATAATGGACTTAGTTGAATTAATAATTCTTGAAATTAATACAGCTCCATGACAGCCTTCTTTTTAGCTTCAGTTGCTTATACCGGTACTTGTAGAACACTCCAGGCCGTCATCTTTGCTTCTGCAATGAGTATCGTACCTGGAATTTTAGTTCAGAGAAAGTTCACAACGAGGAACCGTACTAAAAAGGGATGAACCTAAGTGCAGGGCTGAAATATTTGCCTAATACAGCTACCGTTTTTTAAAGATTTGGACAGAAGGTGGTGGGGTAGGAGAAGTTGGATTTTAACATTTTAATTTTCACAAAATACTTTTCAAACTTGTTCTTACATGTCGCATCTATTACAGGATAAGTTGTTTTTATCCGATAGCAAAAAATATTGAAATTTGTTCGTAATAATGCCAGATGCAAATGTGAAATTCATGTAAGTTTTTTTCTTCTAGAACTGTAGATTCGGGTTGTGCGAAAATCTTCATTTCAAATTCTCAATCTTGCAATTTATCCCATTTCAAATCACGACAGGTGGCGCAAGGAAGGATAAATGGTTTTAATTTTAATTTTACAAACAATGCTAAATTGTGAATGATTTTTTAAAGATTACAGGTTGTTCATTAAAACTGGGACTAACGTATCTGTGACCCGAGCGGTTGGGCCACACGGAAGAAAGACGCAGTGGGTAGGTTCAAGTACAATTTTATTTAGCTCGTAAGTCTGTGAGTACGCAACGTAGAGGGTGGAGTGGTAGGAAAGAGAGAGAGGAGTGTCCAGAGTAGCGGACCGACCAAATGCCAGGATATTCTTCTGAGCACTGGCCTCGAGTATTCAGCTGCACTGGTTTATAAAGG
>JYFJ02005985.1:0-21754 GCA_000934665.2 Catajapyx aquilonaris
AATTTCGGAACTTCAAGGTCACGGCGCGACCTCTAAATATTATCCGATATTACCTATATTTTGCAAAAGTCCTTTTTTTGTCAAAAGGAAACTTTTCGTGACAATCGTTGCTGACTTTTCAAACTTTCGTCATTTTTGGACCACCCTATTGCACACTCATGTATTGCATGACCATGCATGAGACCAACAGCGATGCCTTTGTAAACATCATCAGACCCGGTGCAAGAAAAATATTCAGACAGTTAACTGCCAACGTGGTTAACAAGGTTCAGAGGAAAATATCACTGGAAGACCTCGCAGGAAGCCAATATCTGAAGAAATCGTTTGATTTGTAAATGTGTTGTGTCATCCCAGTTTATGGTTGGAATAAATAATGTAGCTGATACATAATAATAATCATAATTCAATTTTGGTTTCGTGATATTTGTTGAGACGTTTCAAGTCATTGGATTTTCAAAGATGCCCAAGACACATTTACCATAACCAAGGAAGAATGTCCCTCTATTTCGATTGCAATGTAGTGCATAACAGGATCACAATAACTTGAGAAAAGACATGTATTCCAGCGAAACAACAATAGCAAAATTAGTGCCTCACGATAAATATTTTTCTCTCATGACCTCGACTGAACCTACTTCGTCATTGTCTTACTATAGTCGTCAGTTCGTCACACCTTCGGAAAAACCTGCAAGCAGAAACCGTGCCATGAACTATATACTACTAGTGAGGTGAATGTAATGCCTCCTGTGGGTCTAATGACACATTCTTATGAATGAATTTTATTGTGACCTTGGAGTGCCCTTGGTTACATATCAAGCTCATCTGTATGCCGATATAGTTAATTCCACCAAGGCTCACTGGTAGAATGCAAATTATACTTTTTTGTTATATAATTCATGTTATAAAACGTATTCTGAAAGGCACACTGTGCTGAATAAAAAAGTCGCATTCGTCATTTGTCCACAGAACTTAGCAGATGAAGTCCTTACTCGTCTTGTGTCTTTTGGGAAGTGCATGTGCCATCACACTTGGTGAGATTCTCTTAAGATATGGAAAGATTTAAAATATTTGCTACTTAATACCATAGGCTACTATTCCAGATGAGGCGTACAAGAGATGCAAGAATGTGACTCGTCAAGAATTAGAGCCATGTTTGGTACAACTCATCAACGACCTTCGACCACTCATTAGAACAGGTATTTGCATCAGGGTGAATTTATTTAAAAATTAAGTAGGCCTATAATTATGAGTAAGTTGCCGCGATTTGTATACGATAGCAGTGCAGCAGTCAATGTAACGACAAATAGGCTTTTCCCTCCTGGCACGGATATAAAGGATATCATACTTTTGAATATGAGCATGAACTTGCAACATTCTAGGCATCCCTGAGCTGGGGATCAAAGGTAACACAATAAACTCCGAGTCAGTGGCGTACGACGTGAGAGAAGGCCCTAACAATTATGTGGCCATTTCATACGACGGGCTGGTTGTCAGGGGCTTTCATGACTTCGAAATGAAGTACCTGAAGTGAGCTTCATTTTTGAAATTTACTATTTTGTAATGGACATGCGCATCATAATCGTTGTGTTCTTTGTGCAGGGTGGACTACGATGAGAAGGTGGCGGCGTGGTCCGTCGTTATTCCGAAATTGTACGGCACTTCTCAGTACATCATGGACGCAAAAATTCTGTACTTTCCACTCTATGGAAATGGAACAGTTTTCGTTGACACAGGTGAAGAAACAGTGCACAACAACTGTATGCGGGAAAATAATATTACAATAAATACGCATGTATTTTTTTGCAGATAATTTTCAGTTTAATGGCATCTCCAAGTTGGATGTTAAGAAGATCAACGGTGACTGGCGTCTCCAGGAGGTTGACACAGACATGACGTTTGCGTACGAAAAGACTCACTTCAAATTCAGCAACCTGTGCGATGGGAATGATGCCATGGGTATGCAAACTAAAGAGTAATGCTCCAGCTTTCAACAATTAACAGAATTCAGCCATTCTTCAAAAGCAGCAATCAGGGGGAAGGAATGGAGTTCAAATCTTACATATGACAACACGGGGGAAAAGATTAGTGGAGTACCAGCAGGGAACTCCGAGTGACCCACACGAACACTAAGAGAGACACCAGGACACTTACTGACAAGCACTGTGATTCATTTGCAGAAGCAGCAGCCTCTCAATTTGTGGATACCAACGTGGATGCTCTGACCAACATGATGAGACCCGGTGCAAGAAAGGCATTCAGACAGTTAACTGCAAATATGGTCAACCATGTTCTAAGCAAAATATCACTGGAAGACTTGGCAGGAAGCCAATACCTGAAGGAAGCATTTGGGTTGTAGAATGCTTTGTGTCATTCCAGTATGTCTGAACTAACTACGGAGACATAATGTGTCATTCCAGTTTATCGCTAAATAAATGTGGGTAATTTAAAAAGTGAGTTTTGGGCTCTTGATGTTCATATTGTGCTCTGTATAAGATATAATAAATTTATGATCTATATCATTAGAAATGTGTGCAAATATGACTTTCCCAAGCTTCTTTGGTATTATGAAGCCCTATACACATTAGTTTGTCTATAGTGATTCTCCTTATCAGCTCGTCTCTATTTGACAAGAGTTACCTGTGCCGTTAACGACCGTTTACGTAACGCTGATTATGCAACGGCACCTGATACGTATGTAAACCGGATCGAAGGATGACCATTCGCACCTTTGCCTCTGAGCCATGCAGTACAAGATCTTTGCATTCCTGCTTTTCATTACAGGCAGCGTCTTCGGCATCACATTAGGTAAGGTCTGATTATGAAATGGCATTTACATGTGTTATTATAACAGTAATTATATTTCCAGATGAGGCGTACAAGCGATGCAAGCATGTGACGCGAGAGGAATTGGAGCCATGTGTGGTGCAACTCATCAACGACCTTCGACCACTCATTCGAAAAGGTATTTAAATCAGTGCGAAATAAAATGATATTACCAGTGCGATTTTGTTTGAAACTACACCTTTGTAACAAGGTGTTTATAACTGAAATACTGTGTATGAATTTGTTGAAAGATTAAATTATAAACTCCAGATGGTGCATGTTTGTCATATTCTCCCTCCTGGCACGCGCATAAAAGATGTCGCAATTTTTAAAAAAATCTTATTTAACATGACTGTGATTACTTTTTCCAGGCATCCCAGAGTTGGGCATAAAAGATGGCAAAATAAATCCAACTCCATTAACCTGGGAAAACAGGGAAGGACCCAACAGTTATGTGGTGTCTTCCTTCGACCATGCAGTTGTCAGAGGCTTTCTTGATTTCGATATGAAGTACCTCAAGTATGTACAGTACGGTATTATAAAAATGCACAATGTTGTAACGCACATCATAATTATAGTATTGTGCTCTTTGTGCAGGGTGGACTACGATGAAAAGGTCGCGGCCTGGTCAGTGCTTATTCCGAAACCACAATCAGTCTCCCAGTACATTATGGATGCCAAAGTGCTCTTTTTTCCACTCTATGGAAATGGAACGGCTTGGATAAGCGGAGGTGAAGGAATTGTCTTCAAAATATAATCTGGAAACTAATAATGTTTTGCATTTATTTATTCAGAGAATGTTCAGCTGAATGGCATCTCCAAGTTGGATGTCCAGAAGATCAACGGAGACTGGCGTCTGCAGGAGGTTGACACTGATTTGACCTTTGCCTATGAAAAATTCAACTTCAAATTTAGCAACCTGTGCGATGGAAATGAAGCCATGGGTAAACGCTCTACATAGTAATACTCGAGGTTTTAAACACCTAGTGAGCCCACGTGTATACCAGGAAGATAAATTAATTATTATTATCAACAAATGTTTTGCTTCATTTGCAGAAGCAGCAGCCTCTCAATTCATGAAGACTAATGTTGATGCTCTGGTCAATATGCTCAGGCCGGGAACAAGAAAAATATTCAGACGGATCACTGGAGACATGGTCAACAAGGTTCTGAGCAAAATCTCACTGGAAGACATAGCAGGGAGCCAATATCTTAAGAACTCGTTTAATTTGTAGTTATTTTCTTTCATATCTGTTTATGGCTGAAATAAATATGGGCAATTAAAAGTTGAATTTTGGGCTCAAGTACATTCCAGCACAACACATAAAAACCGTTTGGAACAGATTTGCAATATTCTGTGTAATTTCCCTGATATGTGTAAAATTTTATTTTGAATTTCAACACTGACCTTTATGACTTGCTGTGCTTCTGATCGACCAAGGGTTTCTTGTGGCATTAACGACTGTTTATGTAACGCTCGTTATGCAATACCTCGTGATATGTACACCTGATCGAAGGATGACCATTCTCACCTTTGCCTCTGAGTCATGCAGTACAAGTTCTTTGCATTCCTGCTCTGCATTGCAGGCAGCGTCTTCGGCATCACACTAGGTCAGGTTAAATATTGATAAGTAGACTGTAAACTGTGAATTTAACAGCAATTGCATTTCCAGATGAGGCGTACAAGCGATGTAATGAGTCGTGAGGAATTGGAGCCATGTCTGGTGCAACTCATCAACGACCTTCGACCACTCATTCGAACAGGTATTTGCATCAGCCCGAAAATTATACATGTGGTTGTCGCTGTTTCTACGTATATCGATGTTTCTTCTTGAATAAGACAAACTTAAAAAGGGGTAAACCAGCACTCAAGTGTATACACTGGAGTATCAAAATTTTACCAAGGAATACCAAGGGTGTAGAGGTGTCATTGAATTGCCCTTGGTATCACGAGAAAGGTTCCTTGGTGGGGTCACACCGGGTCACAAAAACGGTGTGGATGACCAAAGCATGTGAATAGTTTTAAAAAGTAGTAAGCATAATATTACCTACATTCTACAAGACAACATTCAATTGGGACGGTTGTAACAACTTCCTTGGGGTCGGTTGTAACATGTAACAAATTACCCTAAACCTAGACCCTAGACCCTGATTAAGTGCTATTTTGCGACACTTGGCTGCTCCAATATGCTTATAGGAGAGGATATAAAAGACTATATACCTAACACCAAGGATTGTGGACAGGATGCCACAATAATGTATTCCTGATCTACCACTCGTCTAACCAACTTCACCCTAACTTGAATAGCAGCAATAGTGGAGAAGGAAGGGAGTTCAAATCGTACGTACTGTACTAACTTACATAAAGCAGAAAGTTTGTTGGTTTTCTTTGTTTGTATTAATATGCCCCAGCTACCTAACGCACTTTCAGACTGCTGAGAGTATGGAAATTTACCACACTGACAAACATTTCATTTGCAGAAGCAGCAGCCTCTCAGTTTTTGGAGTCTAATGCCGATGCCCTGATCAACATGCTCACATCTAGTGCAAGAAAGGGATTCAAACAGCTCACCGGAAACATGCTCAACAAAGTTCAGAGCAAAATATCGCTGGAAGACCTCGCAGGAAGCAAATATCTGAAGAAATCGTTTGATTTGTAAATGTGTAAATATTGATATAAGTTCCTGCACCTTAAATTTCACGTAATAAAAATGATGCATTCTGTAACAACAAGACAGTATTCCTCTGATTCATCTTGCTTTCAGCTCCTCTACACAGCTAATATTCTTACAATTTATTGGATGCGTAAGTAGCTAGTCATCAACTTGTTCATCACGCCAAATGGAAATTACTTGCTCACCAATAATAATTAATGAAATAATTTTTTCTTTAGTAAAGAACCTAAAACTTAGAGAAAGTCAGCAGTCTCAGGATCACACCCTGTAATAATCTGCTCACTACTACCAGCGACTATCGTGACTTTGAATGACCGCTAGTCTTTGCCAAGAGTTACTTGTGACGCTAACGATTGGTTACGCAACGCTCATGAAGAGATGTAAACTGGATCGGAAGATGACCATTCACACATTTGCCTCTGAGCCATGCAGTACAAGATATTTGCATTACTGCTCTGCATTGCAGGCAGTGTTTCCAGCATCACACTAGGTCAGGTCAGACGGACATTACAAAGGTGAAATTCGTGTGTGGTATTAACAGTAATTGTTTTTTCAGATGATGCGTACAAGCGATGCAAGAAGGTGACGCGAGAGGAATTGGAGCCATGTCTGGTGCAACTCATCAACGACCTTCGACCACTCATTAGAGAAGGTATTTAAATCAATGCGAACTAACAGAATATGCGAAGTATATAGTAAGTTGTAGTGTAGTTTTAGGCTACTGCAGACCTGTTGGTGTCAGTTGATCAATTTCCTCCCTGGATTGCAGAGAATGAATGTTACTTTTAAAATAAATTCAGTAAACGGTAACCTTCCAGGCATACCTGAGTTGGGCATCACAGGTAACAAAATAAATTCAGAAACATTGAACCACGACGTGAGAGAAGGACCTAACAATTATGTGGTGTTAATCTTCGACAACATGTTTGTCAGAGGGTTTCACGACTTCGAGATGAAGTACCTCAGGTACGAAACACTTTCAATCTAATGTGATTTATTGTAATCAACATCAATAATATTATTGTACTCCTTGTGAGCAGGTTGGACTACGATGATAAGGTGGCGGCTTGGTCCGTGCTCTTTCCGAAACTTCAAGCAGTTTCCCAGTACATCATGGACGCAAAAGTCCTCTACTTTCCACTCTATGGAAATGGAACCGCTTTCATGAGTGCAGGTGAAGAAATAGGTCACACACTGTAATTGGGATACTCATAATGTGTATACATAATTATGTATTTATTCAGACAATTATCAAATGAATGGCATCTCCAAGCTGGATATTCAGAAGATCAACGGGGACTGGCGTCTGCAGGAGACAGACACCGAAATGACCTTTGCCTACGAAAAGTCCGACTTCAAATATACCAACTTGTGCGATGGAAATGAAGCCATGGGTATGATATCCTTACAGTATAATATTCCAAGGTTCAAAACATTATAGACCTCACTCAAATTTATATATATAGCAGCATGTATCCGGAACAAAATTAAATTAGTTGGTGATCCCAAGGGGAAATTGGGGGTTTTGAAGTGTGGTGAGAAACCAATGAATCCAAAGTGAACCCACACGAACACGAATAAAAACACTATTACTCATATTAAGCACTACTGTGATTCATTTGCAGAAACAGCAGCCTCTCAGTTCATGGAGTCCAACACAGATTCCCTGGTCAACTTGATCAGACCTGCTATAAGAAAATTATTCAGAGAGTTCACTGGAAACATGGTGAACAAGGTTCTGAGCAAAATATCACTGGAAGATCTGGCAGGAAGCCAATATCTGAAGAAAGCATTTGAGTTGTAAATGTTTTGTATCATCCCAGTTTATCCCTAAAATAAATATAGGATATTCATAATTCAATTTCATGGCTCGTGATTTCGAGTATATGAGTCAGGTCTATGCTATAGCATAGGCCTGATTCATCCAGATGACAAAGTGCGAGATTGTCGTGCTCCCTTGTTGTTGTTTTTTAGCTTTCCAGTCTCGGTTGGTGAATACATCAACAATGAGGAATACTGATACACTTACTTTACTGTATATTTTGTCAGTCTGATGATGTGGAAGAGTAAAAGAACAGTGGGTTGGGTGTCGTTGATTGGTTGTCTCCAACACTGTCTCCTCGATATTTTCCCAATCAAGTAAGTAATTGCAAAGATAGAAGGCATGTATAAAGGAATATTGATATAAGTACCAGCACCTAATCTTCCACGTAATAAAATAATATAAATATGCTATATGCATTGTCTAAATGGAATATTCTACCACTGACTGATTTTATTTTCAGCTCCACTGCATAGCAGGAAGGCTATTATTTCAATTTATTGCATGTGTAAGTGGTTAATCATCAACCTGTTCACGCCAGGTGGAAATTACTTTCTCACAATTCATATAAATAAATGAAATGAATGACTCTGGGGGTCCTTATGGGAAAAGTTGAACCAGATAGATTTCGATGAAACTTGGTCAGATGATAGACCTCGACCTTACGGGCAATATTGTTCCGAAGGCTGAAGAAATCTACCGTGCCGTTTGGTCGCTAGAGGCGCTCAAAATCGTAATTTCAGGTAGCTCATGTAGGGCTCGTTTTCACTTATGTTGTAGAGTTTCATGAGCTAAGTCGAATGAGCCCTGTGGAGATTTTCTGTGACAAACAATTTGGCAGATAGAATCTAGAAACGCCCAAAGGGGCCACGGCTTTCCAACACCCCGCCACTCTTCCACTCCAACCGCCACCAACCGACTAAGGAGCACAACTTTCAAACTCAGTTGTGCGTCTACAGGCCAAATGGTTTGTCACAAAAAACTGAATGTTATCTGAAGGACGCTCGTTTGATTTGTAGACATATTTATTATATTTCAATGGATGGCTGAAATAAACATGGGAATTTGATAATTATTTAATTTTGGACTCTTGATATTAGTGTGGCGTATTTACAATATCAGCATATTGTGAAGTCCCTCAGATGGCAGCAGTGGCGTCTGGGTATGGACCTGGGGAAGTGCTCTTTTGTGAGTGAGTCGTGTGACGGACTGGAAGCGGGCTGGTCTAATAAATGGTTTGGTCCGAACCTGTAACATTATTGGACCACGGCCACTACCCTGTGTCACATTTTGGGGTCGGAAGGGATGACATGAGGAGGTCAACCTCGTAATATTTGTTTGTTAAAGACAATTCCAGCTTAATGTGCGTCCAAGCTGGATTTGGAAGACCTTCGGAGGTCACCTTCAATTACCCTCTATACACTGTATCCATGAAGCTAATGACGATTGTTTTCAACCAGATAACTTGTTTTTGGTACGACAGTAAACAGAGTCAATGCCCATCATGCCATCAACCTCTTACACATCGTCCCATATAAAAACGGCACCTTATTTGCGCTCCCTTTTGAACAACAACCATTTTCTCTCTGGACACCCAACCATGCAGACAAAGTCATTTGCAGTATTTTTCTGGCTCTTTGCCAGCGTATTTTCCATTACTCTTGGTGAGATTAAGTTCAACTAGAAGTGAAGAAATGTGTTTAAAGCCTGTTTCATAAATAAATGATCGCGCGATCCGGCAGCAGCGACAGAATGCGGCGATGAATGCCGCATGCTGCCGCTGCGTTGGAATGTGGCGATGGGTCGCGTGTTCAATTCATATAAAAAAACGGATGCGCGACGAGGCGTGCGCGGCGCGCTGTCACGTGACTCCATCCTGCTTCTCCCATTGGCTCCAGCTCCTGCGATGAGTCCCGACGCACATTCAATATCAAACCGGCCGGATGTGGTGCGACGCGATGAGTTCCAGCGACCGTCGCGCCTGAATTTATTTATGAATTGGACGGACGCGCGACGGTCAAGCCAGATCTGCGACCCACAGCAGATCGCCGTCGCAGAGTTTATTTATGAAACGGGCTTTACTTTCAGATGAAGCTTACAACCGTTGCAGAAATGTTGATCGTGAAGGATTGGAACCTTGTGTGGTGCAGCTTATCAACGAACTTGTACCACTCATTCGAACAGGTATTTATTGTTTATTTATTTTAACATATAATTTTGCTTAATTTGTTAAGGTAACACTATTTCTTGCTGTTGTAGGAATCCCGGAGTTGGGAATCAAAGGTGATAAATTCTACCCTGAACACTTAGAGTTCAACATGAGAAACGGGCCTCACAATTACTTCGTGTCATCATTCGACAACTCTGTGGTCAGGGGTTATCACGATTTCCAGATGGAATATCTGAAGTACGTACATATTGGCAATACATTACAATCATATAATAAGGATTATTTTCACAGTAGCTATTAATTTTTCAGAGTGGACTACAAGAACAAGGTGGCAGCATGGTCGATCGAGTTCCCTAAAATAATTTTCACTTCCCAGTACATTATGGATGCGAATGTGCTTTACTTTCCAATATATGGAAATGGAACGGTTTGGTACATTATAGGTGAGTATAAGGTGTTATTTCAATCTGAAAAGTAATATGCCTACAATATTAAAAACATTTGAAATGTAGACAATATGCGGTTCAATGGTATCTCCAAACTGGATGTTGAGAAAATCAATGGAAATTGGCGACTTCAGGAGGTTGATACTGACTTGACCTTCTCTTACAAAAATGTTGGTGCAAAATTTACTAATCTGTATGATGGAAATGAGGGTTTAGGTAAGTATTGTATGGCTAATTTGCATACTAAAAGAATGTAAATTAATTTTGATCAATCCACAGAAATAGCAGCCTCCAAATTTTTGGACTCCAACGTTGATGCCATGGTGAACATGATGAGACCAGATATACACAAAATGTTCAGACAATTTACTAACAACGTGGTGAACAAAGTTCTGAGCAAAATATCACTGGAGGACATAGCTGGACATGAGTACTTGAGAGAGTGGTTTTAGATGTAGAACAAAACACCTAAGAATTGTGTACAAATGAAATGGAAATAAATTGCTTTTTATTTTTATGTTTTGTTGTCCATAAATAATTTCCAAACCTAACATAACGTCGTACTAACAAGTAAGTCCATACTCACCCACATTTAGCACATACTTAGTAATTAGTTCCGGCCAATTTATCCTGGTCTTGAAGCAACCCTTCACGCTACACCTCACCGTAGGGTCTGTGCGAAGGGTTGCTTCAAGACCAGGATAAAGTGGCAGAAACTAATTGATTCCGATAGCACATTACGCAAAGGCCTACATAATACTTTCCGTATTTTATGCAATTCAATTACGTAGTGAAAAACGACAAAATATTTATGAGAAAATTGTAATTGCGACAACCCCACCTAACTTGTTAAAAAAAGGGTCGTAATCCTCCGATGCATTCAAATTGAGTAATTATTGCAGCCCTTATCACCGGGTGATATAACATGGTGCACATGTCACCTGGTTACATAAAATATTCCTCGTCAACCGACGTCACAAAAGTGTAGGAAAACTAGTTTCTGCCACCGTATTTTAAGTTTTCATCACTTCGAGGCATACTTAAATCCAAGTAGTGCGAGAGAGCAAAGGATAGTTGGTATTGCAGATAGGAAGATGAAGGTCCTTCTGGTTCTGAGCTTCCTCTTGGCCACCACATTCGCCATCACTTTAGGTGAACATAGTCATTACCTTTGTTCTGACATGTTCTAACGATATTTATTTTTGGTTAGATGAGGTCTTTGAGAGGTGCCAGGCTGTTCTGCGAGAGGATCTGGAGCCATGCCTGATCAACCTGATTAACGATATGAAGCCATTGATTTATGAAGGTAATGAATTT
Source organism: Catajapyx aquilonaris (assembly GCA_000934665.2). Lineage (NCBI taxonomy): Eukaryota > Metazoa > Arthropoda > Diplura > Dicellurata > Japygidae > Catajapyx > Catajapyx aquilonaris. The sequence continues at coordinate 11,254 of JYFJ02005985.1, forward strand.
TATTATTCATATGGTGTAAGGTCTTGATAATGTACAGTCGGCTGCAAAAACTTTAGGCCACTTTATCCTGGTCTTGAAGCAACCCTTCGCACACACACACTTCCTCAGCGTGGGGCATATGCGAAGGGTTGCTTCAAGACCAGGATAAAGTGGCAATCAAAAAGTTTTTGCAGTAGACTGTACAGCACAGGAATTAATTAATATTAATTGATCAATTACAAAGAGTTGGTGGCACAATAATCCTTCACATATTATTCTTAAAACTATGTCTGATAATTAAAATCCGGAAAAAATGACTTTTCATCTGAAAATTGTATGGATATCCTGGTTCGTCTATGTCTGTATAGCAAAGAAAAATGCAAACGATATTATTATTTAACATGTACTGTACCTCAATTGCACCAGAGTGCTGATGTAATGGCAAGATTGTTCTACGCAAGAGCGTAAAAAGTACCAATCGTAACTCTTAATCTTGCAATAAGTTATAGGCGACAACTAGTAGTAGCACTTCACCTTGAACAGGAAGTTGCCCCGTCTCAACCTTGATTATGCTTTTTATACTATTGTTAACGCACAAGTCATGTAATCATTACCATTCGTCTCAGGTGATTAAATTTTTAATCACACTCTTCTTAGTCAAATATACGATCTAATAGTAGGATCATTGGAAAGTGAAAATTTGAAGTGTATTTTTTTTAATGTATAGGAATTCCTGAGCTGGGTTTGGAACCTTTTGATGTCATAGAAGGAGATCCTATGGAATTTGACAACAAACATGGAAGCAGCTACTTGAGAGCAACCCTTCATGAAGGACACATCAAGGGATTTGAAGACTTTGAAATGAAAGATTTGGAGTAAGTCGTTTTTGTCTTCAACTAAACAATGCGATTAACTGGCTATGTTGCAGAATTGATTACGACAAGCATATTGCCCGCTGGACAGTCCGTGTTCCCCAAGTTCTTCAAACAGCCAGATATTCCCTTGATGCCAAAGTAGCCTACTTTCCACTCCATGGAAATGGGACCTGCTGGCATCGAGTTGGTAAGGCATGTCTTGACCTGTCATCAAGAACAGAAGTAGTGATGTGATGGTTTCAGAAAATCTGCTGATGACCGGCCTGACTAAGTTTGGTGTCGAGAAAATAAATGGCCAGTTGCGTATACAGGAAGTGGACACGGTGATAGATTTCACCTATGAGAAGGTGGCTCTTAGATTCAATAATCTTTACAACGGTGACCCCATAATGCGTGAGTATTTGATAAACTCGGGACTGCTAGCATAATTCCTCATTCTTCACCTAGATGGCGCATCATCCTACTGCCACTATCAGTGTTTTTAATGGCGATTTATGTTTCAGAGGGAGCAGCTACTGTCTTCTTGGACACAAATGCTGACCTCCTGGTCAATGAGATGCGGCCGTCGGCAAAGAAGGTTTTCCGTCAAATCACAGGAAACACCATCAATAAGGTCTTGGCCAGAATTAAGCTGGATGACCTGGCCGGAAGCGAGTTCATCAGGAAATCGTTTAAACTTGAATAAGATCATTGATTAAAGCAGACCCCGTTTAATCGACTCAGTACATTGAAATACTCGTATACGTTTGTTAACAATGACCTGTGGAGACTATATGTACAGCTAACGTCTCAATATGGTCATTTTTGACATTTCAAATATGTTTTCATTTCTTGCAAAATAATACACCTGCCGGTATGTGTATATTATAGCCAATCAATATATGGTACTTCATTTCAAAATTTCATGTACGATTGCAATTTTAAACAGTCACCTATCAATTATGACTATTAAAATTTTTAGCCTCAACGAAAATAATTTTGACGGACTTTGTTTATCACATGTTTGTCCATTTTAAACGGCAGAAAAAATCTACTCAATAACAATGGGTGTCAGAATCACCATTCTGCACTTTCATAATACACACTCTCGTGTTGAATATATTGTATATTTCCTATTGCATTCTTTACTCAGCTTAAAACCTGTTCTGATGTGCAATAGCTCAATAAACAAGCAAATAGCAGACTTTTCATGCTTTTGATATTTTTGTAAGCGTATATTACCATTTTAGTCAACATGCACATGCTGACCTTGAACCAATTATTCTTGTCAGATTTTCCTCTCATTATTCGCCTTAGGCTGTCTATGCCAACCTGATCTGCAAGTGTCATCACGCACGCATAATACTATAGAGAGGTGGCATCTAGAAGAATATAAAAGGCTATATTGTGCATAAATTAAGAAACAAATTATTAAGAGGTAAAAATACCAACCTTTCAAGGTCAGTCTGATATTGCGTGTATCTCCAGCTTTCAGGAATACACCAGTATGTAGATATAGGTCGCTCAAACTGATTACAGTATATACTACTTATGCGTTGTTACAACTAGGAAATTGTACACAAACATGAAGGTCATGCAGTATTTCCTAGGTTGCTGACACCTTGTTTGTCGAAAGTTCATTTAAGTCGTCATTTCATGAGCAGCTTGGATAATATTATTATCAGTTTCGTTTATGAAATACATACTTATGTGCTATGTACTATGGGGCTCAAATTCGCCACTTTATCCTGGTCTTGAAGCAACCATTCGCACAGGTCCCATGGTGAGGATGTGTGTAAAGGTTTGCTTCAAGACCAGGATAAAGAGGCCGAAACAATTTGAGCCACATAGTACGGTACAATAATGGTCTTCAAGCAGTCATTATGGGGACATCTGATATATTATATGATTTTTTTTTTCATTTTCCTACGAGGGACATGTCATTCTCACATAGTAAGTTACTGCACATGCGTGCTCCTTCGCATACGTGAAACCAGCCTGAAACAGGCAGGTTTCTGCGACTGACCATATCTCAAGTTTTGGGGCCACTGCACTTCCGTCAAGGCCTTTCCTCAAAGGGACTCTATACAAGGGACAAACAAAAAAATAAGGAAAACAGGTATTGGAAGGTAGGCTGGTCCAAACCAGACTCAGTTGGCATTTGGAAGCGGAACAATGAAGGTCCTGTTGGTTTTCGTCTGCCTTTTGGCCACCACACTCTCCATCACATTGGGTAAGGTTTTCTAATTAAACAATATATTTTCAATTAAAATATTATATCATCATGAGTAATGAGCATTTTTGGGGGCCAGATGAGGCTTTTCAGAGGTGCAAGAATGTGCTGAGGGAGGACCTGGAACCATGTCTGATCAACCTGATCAACGAGATGAGACCCTTGATTCATGAAGGTAATGTGCTACTGTTCCAAATGTGGAATTCTAGAAGTTCATAGATAAAAATTCCTAAAATTTGTTGAATGCCAAGTGTCAACCTACAAGGCAACATTCACTGGATAAGACCTGAACAAACCGGATTTTGATGCAATGCCTGGTTTTTTGTTAACCTAATATCATATTTGCAATACTATCTTGAAGCAACAGTATACGTCTTGCTCAAACAAGTCTGATCATGAGAAACCACATTTTGAAGTAAGTTAAATTGCCCTGTTAGTATGCCATTAAAAGTGGGCGTATCATATTGGAAAATTTGTAGTTTCGACTAAAAGTTTTTTTTAGTAAATAAGAGTTTATATTAAGACAGTGTGTACGTAAATATAGGTGAGTAGTCCTTGACCTTGGGAACCCAGACATGCCTTGCATCTTGGTAGACTTGATGGTATGTGTTGTTTTTTTGTCAGGTGTTTGTCTCAAATTATAAGTTTTCAAACCTGTTATTGCAACGTTTTTAATGCTATTTTTAATTTTAGGAATTCCTGCGCTGGGACTTAAGGCTATTGACATCGATTCGGAATCACTGCACATTGACGAAAAGCATGGAAACAGCTACGTGAAAGCAAGTTATGACAATGGAAAAGTTAGGGGATTCAACGAGTTTGAAATGAAGAATTTAGAGTGAGTCTTTTTAATGTGTGTTTTTTTTGGTATGAAACTATTAATAGTTTGTTACAGGATTGATTACGACAAGAGGATTGCTCGCTGGACAGTTCGAATTCCCCAAATGCTGTTTACTAGCAGATACTTTATGGACGCCAAAATTGCCTACTTTCCACTCCATGGAAATGGCACATGCTGGCAAAAAGTTGGTAAGTCCACTGGTGTCACTCTGAAGACAACAGGTTTTGGTCGAGGTTTCGGGTTGTTTCAGACAATGTGATGTTGAGTGGCGTGTCCAAGTTTGGTGTCGAGAAAATAAATGGAGAGTTGCACGTACAAGAAGTGGACACTGATCTGGATTTCAACTATGAGAAAATTTCGATGCGAATGAATAACCTTTTCAACGGGGATCCCATACTGCGTAAGAGAGTCTTACGAATTGAAATAATGTGTGTTGTTTCTTACTCCATTATGTTACTTTCAGAGGAAGCGGCGACGGTCTTCTTGGACTCGAACGCTGACCTTCTGATCAATGAGATGCGACCATCGACAAAGAAATTTTTCCGGAAAGTGACTGGAAATGTTGTCAACAAGGTCTTGGCCAAAATCAAGCTGGATGATGTAGCTGGAAGCGAGCACATCAGAAAAGCTTTCAACCTTGGAGAATAAGTTGCTCTACGATTCAAACTTGAGAAGCACTTTTATGTTGCTTTGATTTTTACAAATATACCTGTAATTGTTTAATCCACTCAACATACTGTCGTATTCTAAAAATAAACTTAGAAAGCTTACCATACACGTAGGTGCGGTAGTGTCTTGGACAATATTTGAGTAATACGTGTAAGTTGTTTTTTGCTCAATAAATTCTGGAAAACGACCTACTGTCATCCTATGTTTCTCAAATGTAAGCGCAAATGCTTTTAATTATAATTTAATTGACTCAAATTTTAGGGACATTTCACTCCCTCAAGGCCTCTTCTGGCACATATAGTCTCTTATTCATGTACTATGCAAGTGACAAAAAATCAGGAAAACAGGTATTGCAGGGCAGGCTGGTCCAAACCAGACTCAGTTGGCATTTGGAAGCGGAATAATGAAGGTCCTGTTGGTTTTCGTCTGCCTGTTGGCCACCACACTAGCCATCACATTAGGTAAGGTGTACCTACCAATTGAAAACTAAAATTAAACCTATGTAACAATTGGCATTGTTGTAATCGGATTTATTTTGGTCCAGATGAGGCCTTCCAGAGGTGCAAGGGAATTCGGAGGGAGGACCTGGAGCCATGTCTGATCAACCTGATCAACGAGATGAGACCCTTGATCCACGAAGGTAATGTGGGACCAGTTGCCAAAAAATGTATAGATATGTGCATTAAGTCTACCTACAACTTTTATAACATGCCTGCGTTAGTATTCTCAAGCAAAGCGTGCGTTTTCTCAAACCAGTCTGAACCTGAGAAACCAGATTCTGAAGTGAGTTATTGGTCTGCTTCACTCCATTGCAGCTCCTTATATGTAAAAGTAGGCCTGTAATTTTTAGCTTGTGATTTTGCAATGTTTTGTGTGGTCAGTATAGACTATGTATAGACTATGCCGGTATAGACGATGTGGTCTTGTTCCTTGTTAACCTTGATGTGTACTGATCTTTGGAGCCGTTTTATTTGTATACTTTTTACGCAGCTATCACAACGTATACCTATCCTATACCTATACCTAGCCTATACCTATACCTATCCTATACCTATACCTATACCTATACCTATACCTATCCTGTACCTGCTATGTGATGAAACTATTTGCTTCAGGAATTCCTGAGCTGGGCCTAATTGGCATTGATATCGATGCGGAACCAATGAACTTTGACAGAAAGCACGGAAGCAGCTATGTGAAAGCAAGTTATGAACAGATGAAAATCAAGGGATTCAACGAGTTCGAAATGAAGGACTTAGAGTGAGTTTTAAGAAAATCTTTTTGTTGCGCAACTGATAACAACTGTTCGTTATAGGATTGACTACGACAAGAGAATTGCCCGCTGGACAGTTCTAATCCCCCAAGTGCTGTTAACAAGCAGGTACTTCATGGACGCCAAAATTGCCTACTTTCCACTCCATGGAAACGGGACATGTTGGCATAAAGCAGGTGAGGAATTGAAGTTTTGTATGCAAACCGCTCAATGTTGACCAGTATATTTCCAAAAACACCATTCTTTTAGACAACTTTATGATAAGCGGCGTGTCCAAGTTTGGAGTCGAGAAAATAAATGGAGAGTTGCGTCTGCAGGAAGTGGACACGGATATGGATTTCAACTATGGAAAACTGTCGTTGAGAATGAATAACCTCTTCAACGGGGATCCCATACTGCGTAAGATTGTCTATAATTATAGAAAATTGTAATAGTATGGCACAGTTCATATACCGTATGTCACTCTTCTGTAGGTTGGAGAAGAGAGCCACAATAGATGATTCCTTATTATGTAATATTTCTTTCAGAGGAAGCGGCTTCTGTTTTCTTGGACTCGAACGCTGATCTACTGATAGAGGAGATGCGACCACAGACAAAGAAGGTTTTCCGTCAAATGACTGGAAACACTATCAACAAAGTCTTGGCCAGAATCAAGCTGGATGACCTGGCTGGAAGCGAACACATCAGAAAAGCTTTCAACCTTCGAGACTGAATTGCTCTGCGATTCATATCAAGATATTGGTACGAGGTTTACAAATATGTTTAATCCACTAATCACAGTGAAATGCATCTTTTAACAAGAACTGTGGAGGCTTAACACACGGACAGGAAACTGTACAATATATTTTGTTAATTTTTTTGGTCAATAAATTTTGATAAATGACCTTCTGACGTGATATTTCGCATATCTGTAAGACTTCAAGATAGTGGTCACATGTCATTAGCCAGACCATGCTCAGTATCTCGAACGCCATTTGCATTTTTCGAATTTCTTCATAAAAAATTTGCCGCCTAAACCGCCAAGAACAACAAACAGGCTTCAGCGACTGTCTTAAGTTTTGGGGCCATTGCTCCTCCCTCAAGGTCTCTTCTGGCACATATAGGCTCTCAATGTGCTATGCACGTGACAAAAAATCCGGAAAACAGGTATTGGAAGGCAGACTTGTCCAAGCAAGACTCAGTTAGCATTTGGAAGCGGAACAATGAAGGTCCTGATGGTTTTCGTCTTCCTATTGGCCACCACACTCGCCATCACATTGGGTAAGGCGTGACAATAATGTAAATAGCCTATCTATAATATTAAAATTCTTCGTTGTTTGTGTAAGCATTCTGATTTGTCCCCTATTGTTGTTACCGCGACGCCTTCAATTGGCCCGCGTTCTACGCATGCGCAATGGGGTGGAGACAGCACCTCTGGTGGGTGGAAGTAGGAACGATCCATTCTATCGCAACGGCTGGATGGTCTACTTCGCTCCCTCCTGTTCCACCCACCCACCCCTGTATTGTTGCACAACAGCTATGTTGTTGACAGGCAGTAAACAGTTCGATCTTGGAACATCATGAGGTGTTCTGATAATCCGGCCGTTCAAAGGCCATAGCGATTAATAATATGGCGTACACCCCCATAGGTCGCAGGCCTAGAAAAAATCGAGAGAAGCTAAGGTTTTTTCTAGTATTTCTAACTACGATATGATTCTCAGTAATATTTTTTGGGGGGTCAGATGAGGCTTTTCAGAAGTGCAAAGGTGTGCTGAGGGAGGACCTGGAGCCATGTCTGATCAACCTGATCAACGAGATGAGACCCTTGATTCATGAAGGTAATGCATTACCTGCTGTGTAAGAGTAATGCCAACCTTTACATGCGTTAATTTTAGGAATTCCTGAGCTGGGCCTCCAGGCTGTTGACATTGAGACGGAAACACAGTACATTGACGAAAATCATGGAAGCAGCTATGTGAAAGCAAGTTATGGAAGTGGAAAATTTAAGGGATTCAACGAGTTTGAAATGAAAAATTTAGAGTGAGTTTTTGAATTATTTTTTTGGCCACTGTACTATTAACCGTTTGTTATAGGATTGACTATGACAAGAGGATTGCCCGCTGGACAGCTCTAGTCCCCCAAGTGCTATTCACAGGCAGATACTTTATGGATGCCAAAGTTGCCTACTTTCCACTCCATGGGAACGGAACATGTTGGCATAAAGCAGGTGAGGAATATTGTCGTAGTTCCATTCACAAATCACAGCTTCCATAGGGAAAAAGGAGAGTGATGATTGGTGAATGGGAATGTTGACCTAATATTGTGACAGACCCAGCAGCATATTTTCAATAATGCTATTGTTTCAGACAACTTTCTGATGACAGGCGTGTCCAAGCTTGGAGTGGAGAAAATAAATGGAGAGTTGCGTCTGCAGGAAGTGGACACGGATTTGAATTTCAACTACAAGAAAGCTTCGATTCGAATGAATAATCTTTTTAACGGGGATACCATACTGCGTAAGATAGAGAAGACAGTCCATGTCTTTTTTTATCATAATTATTGGAAATATTTCTTTCAGAGGAAGCGGCGTCTGTTTTCTTGGACTCGAACGTCGATCTACTGGTCAATGAGATGCGACCATCAGTAAGGAAGATTTTCGGTCAAGTGATTCAAGACACTGTCAACAAGGTATTGGCCAGAATCAAGTTTGATGACTTGGCTGGAAGCGAGTACCTCAGAAAATCATTCAACCTTCAAGACTGAGTTGCTCTGCGATTCATCTCAAACAGTCAGTCGTGTAACTATCGCCACGAGTTTTACATATTACTGTTTAATCCATTCACCACAGTGATACACGTATCCTACCAAGCTTACTACGAGTAATCGAGCATACTGTATACAAGTATATGCAAGTAGCGTATACTGCACAATTTTGGACATGTTGTTTTTTTGCTCAATAAATTTTGGAAAACAACCAGCTCACTGACATGAATCCGACATTTCGCATATCTCTTTTTAGTAGGCTATTTACCACCCATAACTCATTTTCGACCAAAACTGCACTTACCCTTTTCCCCCTCCCTCTTCCTACCCCCAGCCCATTTCCCCCTTCAAAATCTATCCTAGCAAACTCATATTTTAGACCTTTTTTATCCATCAGAAAAAGTCTTATAGCACGGCTCTGCCCGTCCGTCCTTCCGTCTGTGGACAGGTATCAGGTATCATGGGGTAGGAGGAAGGAGGGGGGAAAGGCGGTCTGAGGAGAATGGACGGTCAGGGATAGGGGGTAGTGGGGGGAGGGGGCAGCCAGGGGAAAGTGGCGGATAGAGTGAACCCGGAACCCGAAAATCGAAAAAGTCTTATAGCACAACTCTGTCTGTCTGATACCTGTCCACAGACAGACAGAGCCGCTCTGTAAGACTTTTTTTCTCGAAAAAGTTTAAAGCAGGCTTTTGCGACTGATGACTAAAGTTTTAGGGCCATTGCCCCTCCCTCAAGGCCTTTTCTGGCACACATAGTCTCTTCATGTACTATGCAGGTGACAAAAAAAATCAGGAAAACAGGTATTGCAAGGCAGACTTATCCAAACAAGACTCAGTTGGAATTTGGAAGCGGAACATGAAGGTCCTGTTGGTTTTCGTCTGCCTATTGGCCACCACACTTGCCATCACATTGGGTAAGGTGTGTTTCAATTGAAATGAAAATAGCTAACTGTAACTGGCGAATTCTGTGTAACAATGGGAATATATTTTGGGCCAGACGAGGCTTTCCAGAGGTGCAAGGGAATTCAGAGGGAGGACCTGGAGCCATGTCTGATCAACCTGATCAACGAAATGAGACCACTGATCCATGAAGGTAAAATGTATTACGCGGAATCACAAATGTCTCGACTTGAATTTGTGCATTAAGTCTAGCTACAACTTTCGTAACAGCCTATAGTATTCTCGAGTAACGTGCATTTTCTCAAACCAGTCTGAACTTTAAAAACCAGATTCTGAAGTGAGTTATTGGTCTGCTTCTTTCCACTGCAGCCTTATATGCAAAAGTAGAAGTTTAATAAATTTATTGCCTTAGAACCTTACCTTACCTTCGAACTTTTTACCTTCTTACCTCAGAACAATTTTGCAATGTTTTTTTGCAGTTAGTTAGGTGATATAATTTTTCATTAGTTTTAAAAATTATTCATTCATTCTGTCTACATGCATTCTGTCTAGCCTCGAATCTAGGTGACCAGTTTTTGACTGTGGTCACGATGTGGGCTTGCCCCTTGTTAACCTTGATGACAACTAGAGTCTGACGGGTACTTTCATTTGGGCGCTTTTTATGCAGCTGTCACATGTAGTTTTTGAGCCTATATCTGCTGTGTGAAAGTAATGCCAATTTTACATACGTTAATAATTATTTCAGGAATTCCTGAGCTGGGTCTCCAAGCTGTTGAGATCGTGTCGGAACCAATGAACTTTGAAAGAAAACACGGAAGCAGCTATGTGAAAGCAAGTTATGGAAGTGGGAAATTCAATGGATTCAATGAGTTTGAAATGAAGGATTTAGAGTAAGTTTAAACCAATCATTTTTAGGTACGAAACTTTTAACTGGGTTTTTACAGGATTGACTATGACAAGAGAATTGCTCGCTGGACAGTTCGAATCCCTCGACTGCTGTTCACAGGAAGA
>JYFJ02005986.1:0-21742 GCA_000934665.2 Catajapyx aquilonaris
CCCCCCCCCTGAAAACATTTCTGGATCCGCGCCTGGCTCTCTATAATATAGCATAAAAGGGATTTGAACATCAGAAAGTACAAGGGAGGCATGGTGGTCTGGTGGTTACGCCACTGGCCTGCCAAGCGGGAGGCCGGGGTTCAAATCCCGTCCCCGTCACCTCTGCTTGGCGGGGTCTTTTTCCGCTTTTCACCCGATATGCTGGGGCAGAATTGCACTCCCTACTCTGCCCAGGGCCAGGAGAAAAGGCTTGGCGTTTAAAGAATGTCATAAATGACTATAACTACAGTGCCCTCCCTCACCGAAGCAGGTTGGCATAGTGGATAGGGCGTCCGACTGCTAATCGGGAGGTCCTGGGTTCGTATCCCGGGGCCGACGATCCTGACCCGTGGTTTTCTGTGGTTTTCCACGGTCTTCCTAGGATAATTCCGGGGTCGCTTCCGTATAATAGGTCACAACCGCTTCCTTCCTTCCGTATCCTTGGAGGTTGAAGCGGTAATGCCGGGCCAACCTCCCTAATATCAATATATAAAGTGCCCTCCTTCGGGAACCTCCCCTTCCCCCCTAAAAGACCTCCGCCCTATCACGGGGTTAAAAAAATAAATAAATAAACATCAAAAAGTACAGGTCAAGGACTACAAAAACCATTCCTGAGTCAATTAATTCCAAAATATGAATGGGATCGTTCTGCCAATTACTGGTAGTATTTCCATTGTTTTCTCCAATATATTGTAAAGTGATACTAATAGTCAAATAACTACAGTATAACATGCTGAGATCCAACTGAATAAAGTCAAGCTAGGAAAACTCGGTAGCCGTGCAGGAAACGGGTACCCGAATCCCATACATTTATCAAATATCACGTTAGATTATAGTTCCATACACGACCCCGATTCGGGTATTTACGCGTCATCTCATGTGCGACCAGTGCGTGTCTTTTGGGCACACTACACATCAACTCGTGGACTGGAGAATAATTTTCTAAGAAAATCCTCTTCCATTTACGAGTAGAATAAGAGTGAGCCCAAGCGAGAAAAATGATGGGGACAGACTTGATAAGGACCTCCCACGAGTTCAGAAAAGGTGATGTCTGTATATCCCAACACGAATAAACAGTACGGGCATCATAATCTTGACACTACCGTCTCTAATAGCCTATTTTCGAGCTAGGGAAGAGACTACACCAGTTGTATACGTACTGTACAATGACCTCATTCGAGCTTCTGCCCAAGTCTGTCTCCGTATACAGTATTTGTTCACGATAGTTCATAGTACTGTACAGCATAGCGAAAAGACTGGATCCTTCTACCTCCTTATTTACGTTCAATCACTCTTATATGAGGCCCAGGGCCCGGTGGGATCAACGCAACAAGAGAGCTATCAAACAGAAATATACACTATAGAAAATACGGAAATAGAATTGGAGCGTCACACATGCATATACGATAGTACTCTACTTCGTTGTGCACTGTACATTGATGATCATTGAGTGCTCTTTATGTCTTAAAATAGTAGTGGAACGTAAATGGTTCATGTAATGAACATTTTAATGCAAATATTTCGAACTGAAATGATCATTGCATTTGAATAATCTTTTATTAGGAGATGAATGCAGGCTGTATCTTACAAATAGACCTGCTTAAGAAAGCCCCAGACTTGCGTAAGTGGATCGTCCTGCAACCCTAATGTTATGTAACTCGGAGTCACCGAAGCAGTGGTAGCGGAGGGGATATGGTATCCGACTGCTAATCGGGAGGTCCTGGGTTCGAATCCCGGTGGCCGCCGACCCTGACCGTGGTTTTCTGTGGTTTCCCATGGTCTCACCAGGAAAATTCCGGGGTCGTGTCCGTAATTATAGGCCACAGCCGCTTCCTTCCGTCCCTATCCCATCTCAATATACGAGAAGTAAAAACGAAAGCAAGAGTTCCAGATAAAAAAAGATGGTGGTATCCCACCCCCCTAAGAGGGCCCATGGCTCTAGCACGGGGTACAAATTATTATTATTATTATTATTATTATTATTATTATTATTATTATTATTATTATTATTATTATTATTATTATTATTATTATTATGTAACTCGGAGTCATCTTTTATTACGTACTGTACACGATATTCCGAAACCACCACACTAACTTGTGCCGGGTACCGGCGCCATTTGTGGTGGGTGCATCTCTGTGGTTTGGTATGACAGCACCATCTCTGTCCGTCTTGTGTGCGGCAGGCCAAGTAACGTTATTGTGGCTTTTCCAATCTTTATCTTATCAATTGGCATCAAAACCAGGGACCAGAGATCCGGGACTCGTTCGTATCCGACTCAAATGTTGTGGTTTCTTATATCTATGTTACCAGGTTGTCTATAGTAAATGCCAAAATTTAGCCGGCGAAGGACATTTTTTGACATATTTTCTACTGCTAATTACTTTTCGTAAAGTTAGGAATCATATATCCATGACGCACCTTTCTCTCCTTCCCCATTGAAGTACAGTAGTCCCTAAGAGATAATTAGATGATCCGTGTAAACGACTCACAGGCCATTTGACAGTGTTCACATTTTTGCTGCTTCATGCTATAATGCTATATCATGCACCCATGCTACTTATAGTGTGCTCTGTACTGTACTGTACGGGCGATTCGATGCCGTTGGCCTGCCGTCGCGATGCACATCGCTGGCTTGTAAACACATGCACGATGTTTAAGCGCTATCGCTTGCGTCATGACGTGACGTCAGAACCGCTACAACTCACTTCGCTGTATATATCGCCCATCAAATCGCTCACATGGAAACGCGGCTTAAGAGAAGGGGCAGAGAGGGAGCACGAGGAATCATAGACTACTGTATAGGCCTAATATACGGAAAACGAGAGAACGATCTGACGTCATCGTTTCTTCCATTTGCTCTTTGTTGACACGGTTTACTCATATTGTTCTGTGAGGGTATTTCCATGGAAACCCTGATGACGTTAAATAGTTCTCTCATTTTTCCGTACATCAGTGCTGGACACATTTAAATAGCAGTCCCTAAATGTTTTTTTTTCCGTTACCTGGCAACCGCGCGGGGCGGGCCAATTCAAACATCAGCATATGGAGAGTGCTTACAGCGTTCTTTCGATTGTTGCCACTGTTTACAGAGAGCGAGTGACGCGGACGACCCAACGACGGGTCTGCCTGCTTACATAATACTCATAATACAGGATAATAATGATATGATAACCAAAAATGAAATATTTCGTGTGGAGGCCCATATTTGCAAAAGTTATGACGTCTTAAAGTGCCCAAATAATACATTTTCATACACAATGGTATTACATTAGCGACCACATATAATGACATTGAAGTGTGTATTCAGTTTAAGGACTTTTTCTCATCGGAAGAAAGTTCAATAGAACGGCTCTGCCCGTCAGTCCGTCTGTGGACATATATCAAGACCTAAACCGCAAGAGATAACGACATACGGTTTTTATATTCGGATTAAGCATGACCAAAATAGGTTTCATGGTCAACTTCCGGTTTTCTAAACCGCCCGTAAAGTAGACTTGTGCAGATAGAGTGAACCAGAAAAACTGGAAGTTGACCATGAAACCTATTTTGGTCACGCTTAATCCGAATATGAAAACCGTATGTCGTTATCTCTTGCGGTTTAGGCCTTGATACCTGTCCACAGACGGACGGACAGAGCAGTTCTATTTGACTTTTTCTGATGAGAAAAAGTCCGTAAACTGATTACCCACTTCTTTGTTATTATATGTGGTCGCTAATGTAATCCCATTGTGTATGAAAAGGTATTATTTTTGGCACTTTAAGACGTCATAACTTTTGCAAATATGGGCCTCAGCCTGAAATATTTCATTTTTGGTTATAATATATTGTCCAGTATTAGCATGTTAAGTTAGCATCCGTCATTATCACCCGGGAAATGTCCTTTGCCAGATATACGCAGGAAAAAGGGGAAATAATGATGTTAGCAGCAAGCCACTTAGGAAAAATGTTCCCCGGACTAAATTAAAGGTTTTCTTCCACAGCACACGAAATTCTATCCCGCATAGGGGAGTGTTGGACACCCCTTAATTAAAATAAGGGGTGCGATAATAACTGAAAGTGCGTCAACTGACGGATTCTTTCGGTTTGTGTATTTCCCGCGTAATTCGACACCTCTAAACGAATGGAGACCATGCTTCGTATGTCAGACACCGCGTCAGTCTCGTAATTTGGCCTCATAAGACGTCATATTTCAAAATGACCGCCCCATATACGTGACAGGAAGAGGTACAGGACTAACAGGACTAACATGACACGAATATGGGGCAGCCATTTTGAAATATGACGTCTTATAGGGCCAAATTACGAGACTGACACGGTGTCTGACATATGCGAGGCCCCTTTTCGTTTTCACCAAACATTCACGCCCCCCCCCCGGTCCCAATAAATTTCAGCAGGAGTTTCTTGCAAGAAATTTTTATAACTGAGGAATGAAAACATGTTGAAATAGGAGCAACAACAGAAGGGCCAATAAGCCCGCCGTAGGCGAAATATTTTTGGAGTTCGAGGTCACACAGGTTTAGGTGAATGTAGCTGACAAAGTACAGGGGAACCTTCCTATACTGTAAGCACATCGGATACAAGTAAGGAGAAAAGTCGGTCCCTTCATATTGCCAGCAGCGCCAAGCGGAAACATGTTACATTATTTTACTTATTTCTCATGGCCTCACGCCCCCCCTGAAATTCTCTCACGCCCCTGTGGTTGGGAACCAGGGCTGTAAGCAGTGGCAACAATCGAAGGGTATCGTTGAATCACCTATTGCGGTGTGTCATTTGGGTTCCGAAACCTCGTTACAGAGCGATTTGCCTTCTAACAAAAAGTATCAAATTCAACTATTCAAAGTTGATACCATTAAATAAACACTGAAATGGTCGTAGGTCGTTTCAGCCCGAAAGTACGTGGTACTTTGCCCTTTTCCGTTAGAATTAATTATATCAGTAATGAGGCTTCGAAGAGCAAGTGACGTCCCTACACAAATTGATACCTGGATGTCCACAAACTTACCCTATAAGTTTGTTTGAATCATTCCTAAACATCATGTACAAGTATAGCTTTGTTTGCTAAATATTGGTAGCTAGCTGATGGCGTCAATGACTCCCATGGGAGTCTTTGACGCCATCAGCTAGCTACCAATATCGTGAGGGAGAAGGGAGGTCAGAGAGGGTATGTGCACATACCCTCTCTGACCTCCCTTCTCCCTCACGAACTATAGTCCCTGAATTCAATACTAGACGCAAGTAATGAGATAGTAACACAATATTTGTGTTCCTCTGAGGCTAATAAATGGGCTGGAGTCTCAGTCACATGCCCTGAGGCAATGGACACACACGTATCAAACTGTCTTGCCGAGTGGTTATTATCCTCCCCCCAGAATTCTTAAAAGTTAGGCGCCTTCTTCCAAAACCCGATAAATCCAAGATAAATGGTTCCGAGATAATTGAGAAAAAGCTGTGGTGCCGAAGCTAATTAATATTACTAGACCGGCCCAAGTCCATCTGCTACATATGTGGATGCTGCATATGATGAGCTTGTACAAGAAAATGATCAACATCGTCAAGTCGTAGTTTCAGGAATAGTCGTTGTGGATATATCGATTTTTGCTGCAAAGAGAGTGGATTTGGCGGTTTTTGCAACATTGAGGATGAGGCATAAAATATATGGGCGAGTGGCCTTCCGTTCGATTTGCCTGAAAATGGGATATGTTGTAGCCCAGACCCTCCTGATCAATGTTGGATAGGGACATTTCGAGGTAGGACCTACAGGGAGCATGCTATTGACCTCCGAAGGTCATATGGGATATGATCTAGTTTTCCGTTCGATTTGGCTGAAAATGGGATATGTTGCAGCCCAGACCATCCTGATCAATGTTGGATAGGGACATTTCGAAGTAGGACCTACAGGGAGCATGCTGATTGCTATTCATCGAAGAGGCTAGAAGACTGCTGTGAGAGAAACCTCGCTTCTTTACATTGACCCAATGAATGTTGAAGTGCAGCTGGAGGAAACTCC
Source organism: Catajapyx aquilonaris (assembly GCA_000934665.2). Classification (NCBI taxonomy): domain Eukaryota; kingdom Metazoa; phylum Arthropoda; class Diplura; order Dicellurata; family Japygidae; genus Catajapyx; species Catajapyx aquilonaris. Next base: position 6,051 of record JYFJ02005986.1, read on the forward strand.
AGATGACAACCTTCAAGGAGTAGAATTTGAACCAGAGGAATAGGTAATAAAGATTAATAGATAATTTAATGCAATAACCATTGAGTTCCTGAGACTTATTGTAGTCTACTACTCCCCCTATTACCTTCGGAGGTCATTAGCATGCTCCCTGTAGGTCCTACCTCGAAATGTCCCCATCCAACATTGATCAGGAGGGTCTGGGCTACAACATATCCCATTTTCAGGCAAATCGAACGGAAGGCCACTCGCCCATATATTTTGTGCCTCATCCTTTGAAAACCCAGTGGTGACTCCATTACAGGAACACCAGCTTCAGGGTCGTGGCTGAAAGTGGTGTGAAGCGGAGTCGGAGTGATTATGATAATAATCATTGTGAATATTTCAGTCACGTATCATAACAGCATTACCAGCATAACTGGTATTTTTATGTATAGAGTCTTCATTTACCTGGGTCCCGCCACGGGTTCGTCCGGCACGTACATCTTGGAGCAGGAACCTATGTAGTCTGACTGCCAGAGTGCCAGACGACTGCCTTGACAAAGAACGCGTACGGGAGGAAGCACGACTCACTGTGGTGCCATGTGTAGCTTAGAGATGGATTTGTCTGAGTACGAAAGATATCCCAGGCCAACTAGAGCTGTTCACGCTGGATTTGTCGGGTTATGGATGATTCGGTGGATTTGTCGGTTTTAGAAACATAGAATATTGTGACGTAACCCACGGCACACGCCACGTTTATGTGACGTAGCACGTATATGACCAATGATGATCAAGTCGTATGGTAACGCAACGACGAGAAAACACCAGGACGATAGTCATGATGGGTGACAAAGGGTATACGCACATAATAGAGTTTGGGTTCTACTTTCAGCCTCTTTAATGCGGTTGTTCACAATGAGAGTAGGGGTATACAGGATGATGGAGGGTAGGAATGGAGGTGACCAGTGGCCCCATAGTGGAGGACCAACTGGCCTCGAGTTACAATTGTGTCTGCCTTTTATAGTGGAGAGAAGCCCCACTGCATGCTGGGAAATTCATGACATTGCAATACAGAATCGATTTTGTTGTACTATGATGACATCAAAACTGGCAAGGTCACAATATGAACTTCCTGCCTGCATTTGTCGGGTTTTGCATGATAGGCCACTTTTCTTCTGGCCATTACAGCCGCATTTGTCGATGTTTGCTGAATATTTTGTCGTTACGTGATGAAATACATCTTGAAGAACATATTTCCACCCTTAACTAATTTTTTTGGAAATTGGATTTGTCGGGTTTTGGAAGAAGGTGCCTCTTTTGTGCTTGGTATTCAGCCACACAACACATGGATTTTATAAAAACCATGAGAAAATGCAACAATATTGTTGCTTCCAAATGTCATCCTTGGAAGCAGGTGATGTTGAGAATGATTACTTTTTCATGTACGTAATGTTCAAAGAGTGAGGTTAAATAACTTACGAGCAAAGACCACTCTCCAAGCAAAAGAGAAGGGTCTGTGGACTGCGTCGTGGATATTTGGGAAAGGGTTAAAAATTGATCTTTACCTCGAGACTGAACGTAATAATATATCGTTTCCTAAATTGATTTACACCCTGTCGCTTTAATCCATGCAATATGGTACCAAATATTGTGCACTGCAGAGCTATTCGCCTTAGCTGCGCTTCCAGTTCTGCCCATATGGGTACACCTCAATACCAAACAGGACTGCAAAGGCAAGTACCCAACCTCCCTAGGGAACCAGGTTCTCCAAAGAAGGGTTTATTGTGACTTGCCTCGTCGCCTGGGAAAGCTTAGCATAGGCCATACCTGCTTTGTTTGTAATTCTACAAGTGTTGGGGTGGAGGGAAGGATGGCTCCTTGATCCAAGAGGAATCCAATCCCACAGCCATTAAATGCCCCCACCTGTGGGAAGTGCGACAATAATAAAAAATACAATTACTGCTAATACTGTATGAGAGTTCACAAGGTTCGTGGCAAGCATTTTGTGAGATCTAATACATATTTTGACAGGCCTCGACGCGACGTATCCCCCAGGGTGATCACTATGGGTAGTTTTTAACGGGGAAGGTTTTTATCACATTGGACTTGACCTCCGAGGTTATCCTTGGCCGCAGGAGGCGAAATACCATGTTCCCATGAGTTCCCATCACGTTTATCACGCAGCTAATACCCTCATCACCAACAGTCATATTATAGCTACTTCCCAAAGCAGCGACTGTTACTTCCGGCTCGCCATCTTCCAGAAACCGTTCCAAATCGCACGCCTGTTCTTTTCATCAATTTACACGGTTTATTCGGCCATGATTTGATCTTATTCCATTTTTACCCTAGACACGGCATGGCACGGTCCAGCTACGGCCTCGGTGCAGGCCCAGGGTTCGAGCTGGTGCTTTAAATACCGACCGGTTTTAGGCTGTAAGACTGGGGGGCAACATTCCTCAAGGCTAAAGTCACGGCATGTTGTAGTAACCACGAAATTAATGAGTTACTCCAATGGAAAAGTATTTTATAACCCGAGCAACGCCGGGTATCCTGCTAGTGATAAAATATGAATGAATACGAATGGTTAAAGAAAGAGGAAGTTAGGGAGGCGGTGGGATAATGAGGGATTGATAGAGAGCAGGTAATAGTGAAATTAAGTACTATTGAAGTAGAGTTGAGGACCGTAGTTCGGCATGGAATAGGGAGCTACATTGAATAATTAGGGCATCCAATCCCTAGGTTGAGGATATTCCCCAAAATAATACCGAGGTGGCCATTCACGAGTTTCCCCGGGTTCGAATCCCGGTGCCGACTGTTCGGGGTTTTCTGTGGTTTTAACCGGCAACTACCAGGACAATATTCCGGAATAGTTTCCTGAATTCCGGAATCACCACAACCATTAATGTCGCCTATCTCCCTCACCAAGTATATTTGATATCGTACAAAACGGAAACGCTACATTATTTTGCGCACAGTTGATTTGGCGATGAAAGGCCCGCTCAGAGGTTTCATAACACCTCTTCCAACCAACCCCATAAAATAGTAATTGTTGCCCCTCACGGGAATGCCAAAAAAAACTTAGTACATGTTACTACAATACCTGATCGCTCCCACAACTCGTGCTAAAATTATTAGGCTAAAATTACTCTGGATGGATGGAATCACCCAATCACAGTCACTTTGACGAAATGACTAATGCTTCTTACTGTTGTTCTCCTGTCAATAAGTAATGTGCGGTACCATGCTTACAATAATATTATTATGGAGATCAGATGGGGGAAAAATATTTATTTGCCTTCAGAAATACTGTAGCCTACAAGCCCTACATACCCCCTACCTCTGCACAAGTTAAATAGTGGCAGGTAACCACTCATTCAGGACAGCAAGGAACCTGCATGACTAGACCTCAGCTTCAATTTGCCCTTCCTTGACTTGACTCAATAAATAGACACTGTTGGCCGGTGACCAACTCTCAGAACAAGATGGGAAGGAGAATCATTGAAGGTGAAAATGAAGTCATGCGAAACCAGTATTAGAATCACAGGGGAGAAATACAGTGGGTTGAACTGGGGTCTGGGGAATTTGTGGAAGACTCGAAGGATTAATCTAGAGGAAGCATATCTTAGGGCGGTCTCTGCGTAACTCCTCCACACACAAAATGCTGACGACTTTCAAAGCTTTCACGGATATTGAAAAATGTGATAAAAATAGCTGAGGCCAACACCTAGGTAATGTGAAATGTTAATGTGTGTACCCATTCTGGTACGAAAATTACAGCAGTGTTGCCAATAATTATCAGACGACCCACATAATTATCACTTAGCTGCGGAAGAGTTGCATCAATAATACAGAAACAGGTGTGAATAATTATATATAATCGAAATCAGTCGCATATCGGCCCGATCGAGCAGCTGCACTCAGGTCCACTTCCAGCCATTTTAACATGATGGACCCAGTAACATTTTTTGGGCATTTTTCAAGCTCCCAAGTAATTTGAAGGTCGACCGCTGTTACTTCGAAAAGAATTTTTGTGCGATTCCACCTCGATAGCCTCCCTCGCATTATGCTTCTGAGCACGTGATGGTTACTCGAAACTACGTAACATGTGTGGAGATGTGTAATTACCCAAAGACAAATAAATATTTCTAAGATTGATGCCGGGCATTACTCAATTGACAGGATAAGAGCATTAAGTCCTTCGATGAACGTCACTGCGAATGTCATTTGGCTCATCCATTAAGTGAATGGACTTCTATATACCGTGAGTAATAATCCAGCATCCCACCCCAGCCCATCAGCTGGCTCACTCCAACTTCCTCCAAGTCCAGTTCCAGTCGTGAGGAGATGGAGAGCGGAAATACGCAACCGGCTCAGTTGTTACAAAATATATCATTTTCTGTTGCTGCGTAATGGATCCTGCAGGGTTTGCTTTTGCATTGTAGATATTTTGTGGACATACAGTACTTATACTGTATTAATAAATCAAGCATAATCCGGAAGGGTCCAATCGAATCAACCCGCCCACCACACACCCAAAAATGTCGCCTCAGATACCATGATACCATTCTACAGTATACTAACAAGTAATCTAATTTGAAGAGACGAGTAGACTACTACTGTACAGTAAACCAGCCTATAGACTACTTGTGGTAGATGACTATTATTATTTTGGTGACGCCAAGCTTAAATACTTTTCATGCAGAATTATCACCGGCGAATTGTTGGAATACAAGGAGATGAATAACGCATAATGCTGTTACTGTTATTGGGTACGGACTATACCACCATATAAGGGCAATAATTACCTTTACCCGAAGTAGGGCGTGACCATTAAGCTCACGCAAACTTCATGTGAATTCCCTTTAGTAGCAAACGCAAATTCTTGCCGGCTGCACTCGATTCCGTACAGTGTCAGAGCGTTGTCTATTCTGGTGTAGCGTCATATCATTTGGCATGATTAATACAGAAACTGAGAAAGTGAGATAATGTTTTTACCAGAATGATCTCAAAAAATAATAAACTCAATCCGTTGGGACAGACAGCATAATAGGATTGCATGGTGAATAACACAATTAAGCTAATAATTTTTGAAAAATGCTCCAAGTAATTCGAAGTAAAAAATATATGGCAATGCATACATGATTTTAAAAAGTCAGGTGAGATCCGCATTGAGATCCGTATTGGTCGAAATCTCGCGTACGGTCCTAAGTCAAGTTGGCACCCTGATTAACAGGCATGGTGAAGTCCACGCGCATGCATGCAGTTTGTGCGACTGTCTCATCTGGTGGGTGGGTGAGCATATGCGAGATTTTTAAGGATACATGTCTCACCTTACTATATGGGCATCATATGTATAGTAACTGTATTGGAGATCCTGTAGGACACATGCTTGGAAACAAAACTAATAGATCTACTACGTTTCCATGAACCTACACGGATTTCATGGAGATAGAAAGGGGTTGCCTAGTGCATCCACGTTGGATTTACACAAGTTTGTACACGGTGTTAAGAATGACAATACAATGGTTTATTGTGGTAGTCGCCGTGTTGATTACTCTGGAAACCCTCACCTCACCCAAAGAAGCGAGAATACATCAGAAAGATGTTACACCTCGCTTACCCCCAAACCCTAATTCATGATCCCCGTCTCCATCAGAGCTCGTGATCCGGATCATCCGCGCCAGAGCCCTGAAAAGAGCGTGATATTGTTCCTGAACAGAATCAGAGGTGAATCAACAAAATCAACAACCTTCCCCAATCACTGCTCACCCCTTTTCTCTCGCTCAAATGCAGTAGGTCAATTTGATGGTGTTGCCTGATGAAGGTTGCGGATACTTTCAAATCCCGATTTAACTATGCATTCGGTAACAATCTTTCTCAAATAAAGGCTTACTCTTTTAATACATATTATTTGTTTCATATACGCAAGGCAGTCATCTGGTAACCCTTTCCGGATCATAGTGGAGACCATGATCTTAGAATACTCAGGTCTAGACACTCCCACCTACCCCCTGCCGGGGCATTTTGCATGAGGTGCTCACCTGAGAGCGCCATGGCGGCCATGTTGGGTCCCCCAATGTAGCGCTTCCCTTTTGTACCTATAAAGTTCAGCGTAGTCCGATAGGGTCGCCACATAATTCAGTAGTGAAAAGCTGTCTATGGCGCTCTCAGGTGAGCACCCCATGCAAAACGCCCCGGCAGGTGATAAGATAAGAGTGTAGGGGTAGTGTCCGTGGGCTGGTGGAGACCGTACGCGTTGGATGACCTTCATTATGGAAGATCTAGATTAGTATTTTAGATTTACTTGATCTTCAGCTCGTGGTGGCGAAGTATTATAACCGTGGGGCTTGTTTTTCTTTCTTGTTTACTTAAGATTAAAAATGACTAAGTTAGTTGTCATCATCATCTTCTTCTTCTTCACGGCGTTTCCCAAACAGATATGGGGTTGCCAGCGGATATCGAGGAGGAGGTCCTCATTATCCTCGTATGACCAATTGCACATACAAAAAAAAATCTGAAGCCTGGTCCGATACTCGCAGATAATAACATGCTAATAATAAAAAAATAGGGGGCTAGTTGTCGGTGGGTTAAAATCAGACACGAGTTCTGTTGTATTTCAAGGATGTGTTTAGAGAGCGAGCAATGCACGAGAGAATTCGCGTTAAAAGTTTGAACAGAGGCATTTCAACATATTTCAACAGAGACAAATCGTCTCTGCGTGTCTTGGATTCTCTACTTTTCCGCCGTGTGACAAGCAGGCTGTCCAATAGATAAATTTGTTGTACAACAAAAGTTTTCGCTTCGCCTTGGTTTGAGCTCAACCACCCGCTGACTCTTAACAGCAACCGTATACTATGGGACAGCACTTAATATACAGAGTGGAATAAAAGTCAGCTCAGATCTGTATCAGTGGATTTTGCCGATTTGGGCCTCTGTGGCCTCCCCTTCAAAATAATGTGGGACTGAGTTACCTATGTCGTTGGAAAATTTACTTTTAATTCGGGGCCTCTCCACGAAACGCTTGGAGCGGGAACGACCAGAGACATGGGAGTCGCCCACGTACAGACAATTTGGTACAATAGGTGGAAGTGGGCTCACGATGTCGTTGATACCCACGGCAAAGAGGGTGACACTAAGGACCTCCCTTGCGGGACATCCTCTACCAACACGCGAGGGGTAGACATAGTGGCATCGACACGGTCTCTGGAAGGACCTATTCCGAAGGAAGTTTGAGATAAAAACTGACAGGGCCTGGAGGATACCAAATCTTGTCATGTAATATGACCATTCAAGGTCAGCAAAGACTGATACGAGATAGATGCTCATTCTGGAGGAAGGCAACCCGTAGCGCAGACTCAAGGCCGTGTGTTCATAAGTTAGCTCACATCCGTATAGGTAAAAAATAAATAAAATAAAGTAATAATAATAATAATTCGCGGACGTTCATTTCCACTCGCCTCCGTGACCTCACCTGCAGGTTTTGAATGGAATAATATACCATTTAAAAACCCATTAAATGAGTTTTTCAACGAAGTCTAACTCACGGACAAAATGAGTCGACAGAAGCGAGTATAGGAATATATTAGAGTTCGCGAGATTTCTGCATATACGGAGGTGAGCTAACTGATGGAACACGCGGTATAACTCGAGCACACTGGAAATGGTGGGAAGGAATGATGAAGTGAGGGGTGTAGTGGAAAAAGGTGATAACCCCCATTTTTGTCATTTTTTACCTAAACACCTGGCAACTATGTAAAAGTCATGACAAACAGTTTGGTATAGCCTACTCCAAGATCACGTATTATGCACGAGACAGCCACACGGATTAGATCAAAACCCGCATTCCCTATATGATTTGTGAAGAGAATGCTAACTTCAATTCGTTCTCCTGAAAAATTACACTTTTGGGGGTTATTTTCCACCACACCCCTCAACCTCAAGTAAGCGTAAGTTATGTGAGATTTCCACCAATACGGATATAACCTTATTCTTATTCCTCGTGGTTCTGGTGTGACTTTTAAAGCCTGGAACTTCTGCTCATTAAATTGCATTAGATTGCACCAAGCTTCAAAATTAGCCAGGTATGCTCTACAGTACTGTACGTGAAAATTATTCATAATGTATGACTCAGATTTCATTTACAAAATTAGATCTGCGCTAACTGCGACCTTTTTAAATACTTTATTGGTATGCGTATAGTATCCTTGAATAGTTATTATAACTGCGTGTATTTTAGCAAGTGGATTAAAAATTAAACATTCTTACTTTTTTTTGTTTGTGAAGAAATTATTTAAAGTTTAGCTAAACATGCACACCTACGATTTTATCGGCATGTAAACTGCGTAGAAATATCTTGTCGGAACTGACAAAAAACCGATGATAAACGCTGCGGAAAAGATAGAATTGGCAAGAGGAAACTGCGGGGCGACCTTTCCGTCCATGTCGGTTAAGGGGGATACTGGCAGACATCGATCGAGACTCCGCAAAATAAAAGACTGGCCACACCCAGCTTCATTTCAATTTTATATTCGGAATGTTTCTGACAATGCTATTTCCTGTTTGCTCTTCATCCTGCCTCATGATGCTCACCTGATATGACGATTCTGATTCAAATCTCTTCCTTATTATTGTCTCTCTGCACGTGTCGATTTCATATTCACAATCATTTATTTTCTACATTCTGAGCATGAAATGGCACATTATTTTCAGGATGTTACTTTCATCTTCTACAGCGAGGTGTTTGGTGCACCTGCATGATATGTTGTTAATAATGATGAATATCACACCCTTCCCTGATGAAAAATGTGAATACTGTATGTATATTTTATGCTTTTAAATGTAAGCGAGGTATTTATTCACTCGCAATATTGAGTTCACTATTGGGACCTATTGGGACGTATTACTGTATTCTTAAATATGGCATTTCTGAGTTGAATCTGAAATGGTCGTGAAAGTGAGACAAAGCTTCCTAGGGCAGGGGAAAACAACGTCGTACGTCCTTCTCTGGTTGTCGACTAGGTAAATCTCTCAAGTCGTTAAATAACAGTTTCTGAAGTCTGTTCCTTATTTTTTTGACCTGATTTTACACTGTCATATTCCTTCTTATTATACATCACATAGACTGCATAGGTCCACGTGAGATTGCTGAGGAACCTGTCGCAGTGAGAGATTGACTACTACTAGGCGACGGAGGGAGCACAGGCCATTACGAAACGGCATGATCCACACCGAGACCGAAGTGGGGTTGTTTTTCGTCCATCCGTCTCGGGTTGCCATTTTCGCTGCCTGTCCTCCACCCTACCTATTAGGCTATAATTATTTTGTAACATGACTATACCGGTGTGGATAAATGCGCATGAATGTCATCAAGGGCACAGAAAGACCCACAAGGTATGCAATACTCAAATTCGACACCGGAACCTCCGTCTTTGGTTATCGAAAAAGAGATGGCTTGCGAAAGAACTATTTTTGATTCCAAATCTATTTGTAAATGAACACGCTTCAATTCTATACCAAAATAATAGCTGGTTCTTTCTACGGGAAAAGGTCGATCTAAGTACTCGAAGGACTTGCAAGTGATGAATGTGTTAAGGGGGGTAAAGGGTAAGGGTGGCAAGAACAAAGGGGAACTTGGGCAGGCTGGGCGCCCTTGGAGGGAACTGGTGTAGGGAGGGGCTCGGGTGGAGAGAGAGAGAGAGAGGGAGGGAGAGAGGGAGAGAGAGAGGGAGAGAGAGAGGGAGAGAGAGAGGGAGAGAAGCAGGGGGCTCGGGGAGGTGAATTAGAAGCAAGCAGTGACACCAACGATTGGGCGGCGGCCGCGCTCAATAATAAGCTAGGCCTGGTTTACTTCCAACTCCTGTTCCCGGGCTGGGACTAGGAGTACCGCACTCTCTAAACACGTGCTAACCACGATGGCCTCCCTTTTGGGACCAGGAAAAGTATTGCGAATGCCTTAACTTATTTTAATACAATGGTCATAAGCTTAACTCTCGTCAGTGATAGCATAATAAATTAATAATAATAAAGCCCTGTGCTGTGTACCAGGTAACAAAATGTCATCAGGTGTCGAGTAAGCCTACTTGTAATTATGGATTCAAAACCTGATGCACATTCCATTCGCTTATTTAATTCATACGGTATTTCAACTTTACAGCATATGGAGAGACGAAGCGCTGCGGTAGCGTACTAGCCCACGGATGTTAAGGTCCCGGGGGTTCGAACCCAACCCGGGGTTACCCCCTTCATCACGTGCAGAGTTCTTGGGTCGTCTCTGGCTTCGTTTCGGGTGGTATTTCCAACAGACTAAACCACCCAGGGGAGATTACAAAATGACCTTAGTAATCGATGCACTGCGCCTTGCACATCCCCTCCCAGTCCCCTTGCCCGTAGGCCGGGGCGCTTCTAACATGGTCTAAGTTTCTATCGGACTTTAATCGATAGCGTATAGGAGCAATGGCTCTCTCCGAGTACCCCGTAAGGGGTGGCAAGCGGTAATACAAAAAAAAAACTTTACAGCATATGCTTACCTATTATTCTCCCATATTGTCTACACTTACTTTATATTGCTTTATTATGTTTAACTATACATCCAATATCCCGTCTTATTTTAAATGACCGCGACCGGATTGAATCTACTGGTACTCGTTAATTCGACTGTAATATTTGTCATCTTGGTGCGTCATCTGAAACTCAAAGGGTCGCTGTATTATTTTCATGTGACATTAATTTTTATCCATTACAATAATAATAATTAAGTACAGTGACTGTACTTCATTAGAATATATAAAATGTTGTACAAGTATTCCCCCACATCTACTGTTTTGTTATCCACAGTTTGAAATGTAAAATAAAAATATTTAAATGAAAAATCCAACACGATATTTTGACACAGTAGGCCTACTGAAAAATGACTGTTTTATTTTGTTAATTGTTTTTGTTGATGTATTAATGTATGATTTTAAAATTCAACAATGTCGTATGTACTACAGTGTACTGTACATGTATGTATGTTTAAAATATATAGCTAGGCTATTAGGCCTACTCGTATACTGTATGTAGGGTTCAGTATTATCTGCGCCGGGGCTTTGGAACCTTACACCCCGCGGATACGGGAGCAATACTACTTGTATTTTTATACCGTACTTCAAATGTAATAGATAAAAACATGTGAGTAAAAAAACGTAACAAAAATTTCAGTGGTACCTTACTCCATCCTTTGACATTTTTGGCTAACTTAACCATTTCCTTTTACATTATCACCTACCCGACCTACCCGACCTATACCCGACACCTACGCAGCATGTGCTTCACGGTGAAAGAGGTCGAGTTGCACCATTCAGACAGTAGTGGAGGCATATGCGGCCATATCACACTGTGCACACTACTCAGGCACTTGTGCACCTTCCGACTGACCCGATTCGGCAATTCTTCTTTGAACCTGGTGTTTCACGCATTGGGAGATGTGCCAGGATCAGGTTCTGAAGACTACGGAGACGATTGAGATCATCCAAAGCACTTAGTCGTTGATGAATATGGTGCCGTGGTGTCGCTGCTTTCTTGCCGTAAAACTGTTCTGGTCCACTGCCGCAGTCCACTGGTCCGTGCCGTAAACTACAAGTAGGTGCATATCCGCCGTCCCCCCAGTAACACGTAGCATCGTATTATGTGTACTCGGCGGACACCACTATCACAACTTTAAAGCTGTGTCTCATAATTACCGAAAGTTGAACGTTTCTCGCGGTTGGGCGAGAAAGAACTGTCAAGTGCATATCACATCTGATTGATATGCAGTAAATGCTGATCAGTGATCCAGAATTGGCGTCCTTACCAAGACGTAGACAGGCGTGACTTTTCAAATGGTGGGATGCAAACCTTTAACGACATGTTATACTACATGATAGAGACCCCTATCTCGGTAACTAAGCTGCGGACACCCATGACACCTATACTAAAAGTGTGTAATTCTGTAATTTTGTTCGGCTTATCTACGTATGCCGGAGCTTCGTATCATACATAGAAACTAAAACTACTGTACGTAAGTCGGTTTCCTTCTGTATTTTCTCCAGTATGCACCATCGCATGCCAGTGCACCTGTGAAGCCCGCGAAGGACATTTTCGACATCTTCTTTAATGAGGATTACTTCTCATAAAGTAAGGCATCATATTCTAGACGACTCTGGAGCATCATTTATGGGATTGCTCACCGGAGCAACCCAGTATTAATTTGAAGTTGATATCATTAGATACATTATTAGGCAGCAGCGTCGTCATACAATAAAAGTGTCGAAGGCTGTCCCAACGCAAAATGATATGGTGTTTTGCACTTTTTAGATAAAGCTCTTCACATCAATAACGAGGTTGCAAATACCAAATGACAGACCTCCATAAAATAATCGCCTGGTGCCCAATTATATCTCACCTTATAGAAATGTGTCTGAAACATAACGAAACCCTGAGGTGATGTTGAGATTTTTCGTCAGTCAAAGCGCGCACTACGTTAATAATAATATAACTGTCCGTAAGTTTGCCAGACCAAGCCTTAAGACCAGAAGCTATTTTCTGTAACGTACTACTGTATTGGTTTATTAAATACGTATAACAAGCTTAATAATTGTGGTGTGGCGGAAGCATTATGAAACATACTCCATGGTTACTATAAGTTAATACGTAATTCATGGCGTGCAAAAACTGTCAAAATGTAAATATTGAAAGTGACATTTATAATACAAAATAATGTAGTCTTTTTATTCTAAATAGACCAACAAATAGTTATGACCATCCTCTACGAAAGTAATTCGGTGCAGTCAATAGCAATGTATCCATAGCCTCTAAATCTTTTTGCAATTTGAGAGCTCAACTTGTAAAGAAGAGTTCTGCAGGATCAGAGCTCATTTAAGCGGGCAGTTCCTTCTGAGAAGGAACTGTCCGCTTATTAGCTCTAATGAGAGCTTCATGAAAATTAGTGTATGAAAGACCCGAATGGACCAACATTATGATAATCTAGTTCATAAGCGTGCTTACAGGAGAGGGAAAAACCGTGACCACGTGCTGATTGTGTAAGTTTTGCGATGCCGTAAATGAATGAATATCTGGGGTAAGGCCATAAAACTTTCCTACTCTTCTCATTTCAGAGGTAATTGTGAGTAGGTTTTCCCCCAAGCAAACATTTACCTTCCATTGTTTTTTGAAAGCAGAATATAACTTGCATGCTTTAAAGTGTAACTTATGTATTTGATCGTGGAGCACTGTACATATTGACCGGTCTTCCGAAATTGGGTCGATGATCTTTTACTGGACGAAGGACACCTAACCTGCAGGGAAAGAAAATACAAAGTTAGAGTTCAATCACCTGAATGAACATTTATAGGATTCAAACTGCAATAGGGGTTCACATAAAGCACGACTCCTAGAAATTATTATTTGCTGAAATTTGCAAGTTTCGGTATATAGTAGATATGGGCCAGTGTCCGCCACAGTTTTCTGGCTCAAGAAATGCTTCTGAAGATATGTGACCAAAGTGGGGCGCGGGACCTTTTGCCCTCCATTTGTGAGTCGCGGTCCAAGACGTTATGAAGACATTTCGAAACTATCGTATGTACTTGACAATGCCACTAGATGAATATGACTAAAGAGATATTTTACACCAATTTCTATGTACTTAGGTCTTCCTAAGGAGAGTACAATATTATTATTATGTATGTGTAAGAAAGAGCCCTCCAATATTACTACTCATTCGGGACTTTCCGTGTAGAAATTTTTATAGACCACAGCTAATGTTTACGACGTTTTTCACCTTTCGTCTAGAACCCTATTGTTTCAACATTATTTTTAAAGTCAAGAGGCCCTTTCTGGGCTACGGTAATACTGTACAATGGTTACATATTATGATCTTGCAATTTTACACAGCTTGATCAAATTAAAACGATAATATCGTCGTTAATCTGACAAAAGGACGAATTCGACATTTTTGCGAAAATCGGATTGTGGCCTCTGCCAGCACCGTCAAGTGTTGGGTCACATTCTGACAAAACGGAGGACACATGGGACAAGTGACGTCAGAGTTAGAACGGAAAATAAACAGGTCATCCCATGTATTTGTATAGCGGTTTTCAGGTTCCTTTTGGCTCTCATGTAAAATTAAGATAATTTTGAATTCGTCCTTTTGCCATATTAACGACGTATTGTACCATAAAAGTTTTATAAATCATTTGGGATGCAGCTTCATAAAATTATGAACATTTGAGGACTCGCTTGGTACCACTTGGTACTCATAACTTCATGCAGTTTTTCGATAAATAGAGGGGGAATATGTCACCAGACGTGTAAAGACGGCGGGCGCCTTCAGAAATGCTCCAAGGAGAAGCTCGTATCAACCATATAAAAGTCAGTGTATTTACATTGTTTTCATCTTACAGTTTGGCATGCTTTCGAGAGGAACTGTTGCTGATTTGTATGCCACTCATAACTTCAGGGAGTTTGTCCATAAGTATTAGTGTGAGCCGGACAAAATTTTGTTTAAAGATGGCAGCCCTCCCTTCAGACATTCAGCAAGGAGAGTAAAAGCGTATTCATTCTGTTTTGTGCACAGAAGGAACAGAAACAATCTGTGACGAATACTGGCCAGTTCTGGCCACCTCTGCTCCAGTTCTGACCATGCCATGCACCGGTTCTGGCCACCCCCCCCCCCCAAAAAAAAAAAAAACAACCCCCTGTTAGTTGATTCCCAAACTGACAAATTAACGCCATCGTCACCTGTTGTGACATTTGTCACATGATTTTTATCGACAATGTTGCTACTGCCACTGTTTTCAGGCACTAATTTGTGACTTCTTAGGATTGAGTTCAAATGCTCTTTCGTTGGTATTGTGCAAGGGTCATTCGAATGAAAACGAGCCAAGGTCATACCAAACTTCCCAGTGGGTTTCTCATGGCATCTTACACACAAGACGAAGACGGTACTGCTGTAGTGTATTATAACTAGAGAACGGATTTCTAGGTTCTAAAAAACCCTCAAATAGGTAGGCATTTAGGCCCTGAAAACAGTCACAATAGGCTCTTAAATAGGCTTTATAAATCAGGCTGGTTCTAATTTATTTTAATTTCTACACAATGGAATTTTGCAGCACAGTAACAAACTAGCAGTTATTCCATATTTTCGGTGGTTAATCGCAGCTTTACGGCGACAGTTAAGATCCTGCCCCACGGGGAGCCAATATGGCAGATAGAAAAGCCGTCGGGCCGAATGTAGCAGCTTATTTAACTGCTATTAATAACAGTTATTTCGAGTCGCAATACCGGTTAACGGCATATTTCCCGGGATCTTACCCATCAACCGCTTCTTCTCTCGTCACAGGTTGAAGTGGGAGGGATTCCTTGAATGGAAAACCTGCAGAACTCTCGAAAATCTTACCGAGTGGCGTGAAAAAGGTCGAAATAGGCACTAATAGGTGCTAATAGGCCATTTAGGTCCCAACACCCGAAATAGGCATTTTAAGCTTCTATAAAACTACGATTTTGAGGTCCTTGTGCTATGAAACGGATAGCTATTTTGGTTCCGGTGTTCTGCCTACAAAAGAAAAAGTAGGTAAAAACCTAGAAATCCGTTCTCTAGTCATCACTCACTTTATAGAGACAGAGACATTAAATAGGACGTTTGAAATCGTAGATTCGGTTATGCTGAAGTAAAAAAAGGCGTATTTATTAGTATAATA
>KZ539451.1:4059-21757 GCA_000934665.2 Catajapyx aquilonaris
GGTGCAAGTGCAATGTCTGAAAAGGGTCATGTGCAGTCCCCAGGAGGCCGGTTGCCAAGACACCTCCTTAGGCGCATGCCAGAGACCCACTGACGCAGGCGAAAGGTAACTCCCAGGCGGGGATTAGAACCCAGGACCTTTCACACAGCAAACCGAACCTTTCACACAGCAAACCGAGACATTACCATCTCGACCACAGCACCTTCCCCAATAAGTTACTAATTAAAACATGATATTTCGTCTATCATGAGTAAATGAGAGGAATTCAAAAAAAATGTGATTATGACTATTAATTGCCAGTTGTGTCAATGACAATATGGAAGGGTTTGGTTCAAAAACCAGATCTGTCCACCTTTGAGCAAAAATGAGTTATTCCGGGTTCTGCCATCTTGGGGCAATTCTGCATCTTTCGGTTCAAAAATCGGACCTGTCACTCTCTCCACTGAGGAAATATAAGGCAAAATTACAGATCTTGCCTCACATTTTGGCGCAAGAACCAGATTTGTCCATAGACAGGTCTTACTTCTGCTTCAAGGATACAGTGCATCCCAAAGCTTTTCCCAGGTCTCCTGATCTGAGGGATTCTGGGTCTGAATGAGTTTTGATAACATGGAAATGGCATACTAAGGCCCTCTGCATGTTAATTACAAACAAATGCAATGACATCATGCATTTGGTGAAGAAGTGGCACCTGCATATGACATGCATTGGTGTAAGACATTAAAGTGCAGCAGTACGGCTGAACAGAGTGATCAGGAATCTGATGATGAATGAGGTGATGATTTTGTAACACTATGTACGCCTATAATTGAGAAAAAAAGTTTATTCATGCTCATAACATACACAAATAATTTTATTTGGACATATCTGGTTCTCATTCAGTGCAAAAATACTTGTCCACATGATAGTCTACTCAAGAATTATGTAATATGCACCGTACAAACTTCATATTTTGATGCATGTTGACTTTGGTATCCTCCTATTAAACAAAAAATTATCTGTAGAAACATTATTGAAATTTTCCGGATATTCAGTATTTATTTGTATTCTCAGAAGTAACAAAAGTGGACAGATTTGGTTTTTGCCTGAAACCATTCAATTAGGGACAATCTCCAATTACATGTAGATAGTCACATTGCATAATAACAGCTCTTGATAATAATAAACCCTTAGTAGATAGTGGAAGGAGTTTCTATTAATATCTTGTGATATTCCAGATCACCTACAATGCAGGGCATGTAGTTAAGTACATAATTATGTAAAAATGCATAATGATCAGTATGTTGGTAGTTCTCATGCAGATGTGACACCTAGAACTCTCTCATGATCCACATATCAGACCTGGGTCCCTATTCAGGCTACTTGTTGAGTGATTTTTAAAAATCTATGAAACATTATACCATGAATTTTTAAATAATTTTCTGACACTTTTGTTGAGGCACGTTCAAACCTTTCAACCATATATGAGGGCGAATTAACCATCCCCCATAGCTTGCGGTACCCAGGCGTTACGTAAAATGACCAAGCTTGTAACATCTGAAAAGGCAAATAATAAAGGTACTGTGTCAGATGCACTAAACCCTATTATTATTATTATTATTATTATTATTATTATTATTATTATTATTATTATTATTATTATTATTATTCAACCCAACATTATAACAATCCATTCTGTGCCTGGCTGTTGGACTGAGAGGTCGCAAGAGTGGATGTTCCATCACCAACATGGATCAACACTGGAGACTCATTTTTACATAGTTTTTATATGATTTTTTGTATATTTATATGTGTGTATTGCGCATGTGTTTGTGTATCTGTATGTATTCATGTCATCCTTTTCATTATCATCCTATTCATTATATCCTCTGCGTGGCCTGACCAGTCACCAGAGGATTCATTATACTGGTCATTCGAGATGGCCAGGTGGACTGTACCTGGTCATCGCTGGTAACCCCATCTTGATGGGAATATGCCATGAAGGAAATGAAATAATGAATGAATGAATTATAATAATAATAATTATTATTATTATTATTATTATTGTTATTATTATTATTATTATTATGTTGCAAAGGTATAACTGAATACATCAAAAATTTCCTAATATGCCATTGCAGACGGACAAACTGTTTGAGGAATATCGCACCTACGTCAACAAAATGAAGCTCTTGGATGAGATGATTCATGCAGTCGATATCCAAGAAGAAGAAGAATGATATGAATGGAGAGCAGAAATTATGTTCCAACCACAAAAAATTATTTTAAAAACTTCACTGATAATTGTTTATTATCAGTGATTTAATATTCATACCCATAATATATTTGATTGGCATGACATTATATTATGTATATATTATGTATAAGATACAAATTACGTGTTTTAAAGGTCTAGCTGCAAATGCTATGAATAAAATACCATTCAGGTTATATCCTTGCACATCAATGTGGAACAAACAGCATCATGGCTGTAGAGGTGCATATCACTTCACAGTGCTTTCCTTTATGGCAGTAGTCTGGAACCAAACCCATCACAAGCGAGGTATGCCTGCATTTTACTATAAGGCAAGCTGCAAAAGTACTCTACAAAGGCAGGTAAGTAATCTATCTGAGTGAGAATGGACCATGTGGTGATTTCTCACTGGACTCTCGCTGTGCATGTTAATGAGCCATGGATTTGTCAGACAGGCACTGTACAGTACACGTACCATGCATAGGCATGGTTATGTATGATATTATTTACAGGTGATTTGTGGTGTGACTAGTGAATGATATGAGAATCTGTTATGGAGGAAAATATGCCTAAAGGCCGCTTCACAAACTCAGCGTTGCGAAAGCGGGGCGTGTAGGCCTTCCGCTCATCGCACGCAGAAAGTCCACCCGGTTGGACGCCATCGCAACCCCCGCGCTCGGTCATCGCACGCAGCATTTGTGAATAGCCCTTCTCAACTTTTCCGCGTTCCTCACGCCCCGAGTTTATAAAACGCGCATTTCGCCCCACTTTCGCAACGCCGAGTTTGTGAAGCAGACTTAAGAGACTGGTAATGATGAGGGTATAGGTCCAGGTTTATGGTGATGTTTCCTGCTCAAGGTGAATAATCGACAAACACAGAAACTCCACTAACTTGTATTTCACAGCATCATAGTCTCTTACAAAATATACATAACAACAATAAAATTGTTTTCAGGACTTAAAAGACTACAAGACATAGGAAATGCACTACCATATTCCCTGCCTGTAAGTCAAACGAGGTAACTAACTAGGGTACCAAAATATATTGCATGTTCTCCAAGGGTTGGAGTTGTCAATGGATCAAAACTATGAACACAAACAAAACTCAAATACATGAACATGGCTTCCTGGACTCTTTCATTTTAGGCACAACTGCCTGACGTAGTTCAGCACATCAGATGACAAAATGGGAATCACTCGAGTATAACAGGTACTGAATTATATGTAGCATATATCCTGCCTAAGATGATGTAACATACCATACTTTGCTTTAAATTCGTCTGGTCTGAGACAGGATATTATTATGTCCTCATTACTGCTCCATAAAAATTCTGTTTTTGGAAAGTCATCATCAATAACATAGAAAATGGATTCAAGGCAAGTGGCGAAATGCATCAGGGGAAGCTCACTGTTCCATTTTACAAAAAGGAGGACTTGCCTGGTCAAAGGGGGAACACTAGCCTAACTGTATCAAATCTCTCCAAACCTCACTTCATTGATGTACTAACTTAAGAACTCCATATCTCAAAATTGAGCCAAATGTTACAGAACCTGAGATATGGCGAAAGCCTCACCAACTCCAGATTTCTGGTGCCACCCCTGCTATGCCTAACCACTTCAGCCTTACATTCTACTTAAAGCACACTTCTATGGTACTCAAGAAATCTCATGTCATTGATGTGTACATTTACAAAATGTGGATATAAGTTAGGGTGCACTGACAGTCAAAATTACCTCCAAATTATTTTTCTCAAGTTATGTAATACGAGGGGTGTTAGGAAAGTATTTCCACTTAATTTTTTGCCACAAATACAGCGAGGGCCCTTGCAGGTTGGCAGATAGGCACACATTATCGATAGAACCCTCTGGACCCGAATGCACTGGCATCATAGGTATATCAACCTCTCCAGGCCCTCCAGGAAACAAGTTTTGGAGGTGCAGTGTACCCACTCCAGGACAACTGCTTCATGTTCAACAATGCCCTCGAAATGGCGTCGGCAAAGAGGTTTTTTCATGGATCCGAACAGGTGAAAGTCACAGGGGGCCAGACCAGGGGATTACAGCAGGTGTGGAAGCATCCAAACCCAGACACATGAAAAAATCCCTTCGCCGATGCCATTTCGAGGACATTGTTGACAGCTGTTGACTATAAGCAGTTGTCCGGGAATGGGTATGCTGCACCTCAAAACATGGTTCCTGGAGGGCCTGGAGAGGTTGACATACCTATGATGACAGTGCATTTGGCTCCAGGAGGGTTATATTGATAATGTGTGCCTATTTGCCGACCTGCATGGGCCCTGTATTTGTGGCAAAACAAATAAAGTGTAAAGACTTTCCGAACGCCCCTCGTATTAATCTCTTGGTATGGCATTTTGCATGCCAACTTGATTTAATTGTTCTCCTCAAATAGGTAGTGAATAGTGCATTTCTGCATCAAACATTGATGCTTGTGGGTTTTTTTAGCAAGGACCATTAGCTACACTGTAGTACTCATGACGCATTTGCTGAGATGATTTCAGAATATTATATTTCTAATCATATACTGCTGAAATTTCAACATTGCATGAAATAAATGTTTCATTGATGCCCTCTCTGCATACTTGACCCTTTAATTTCATTCAATCACAGTAAAGATCAGTATTTATATTAAGTGTCATTTACAAGCATGAGATGTTTCCTCCTTTCCTAATACACATAGTGTGTCCAGGTCCTTTCAGCTATGGCACATTTCACCCGAAGTTGTTACTTTTGTGTTGCTTTTTGCACCATGATTGAGGTGCCCAATTATTTAGCTGCTATATTCGACCACCCCTAGGAATAGTTGGGCACCTTTATTGAGGCAAGAAAAGCTACAAACCATAACAACTTTGGGCAAAACTTGTGGTAGCTAAAATGACCCGGATACTTGGAATACATTGTATTTTGTCGCTCTAAAGTAGCTCAGCATTTTACTAATAGAGAGACATCTTTTGTGCCAGTACATACTGCACCATTTTCTGTACACTAAAATCAATTGTAGCAGTTTCAATTTTAGCAATCCTGTTAATGTTACCCCAGCCCCTGCAACTGTCATGTATGTACTTCAAAGATATGCCCTAAATACAGTAAAACTTCGATATAACGCTCTTCAAGGGCCAACCCAAAAGTAGCATTATAAGCGGGATAGCATTACATGCGGGAGAATTTACCTTATGGAAATGATCAAGGGACCGGAAAAAAGGGGCATTAAAAGCGGGAAGCATTATATCGAGGTTTTACTGTAGTTTATTCCGTGTTATGAAAGAGTCCTTTACTGGAGGTCATTTTTTGTCAAGGCACCATTAAATTTATCCTTCTCACATCCAGTAATTTGTAAATTATTAGTTGGAAAACTGTCACCGGTACCACATTTACTCACATACAACTTGCACCTCATATACATGCACTTTTGATCCATACTTGGTTGTGTGTCAGAAGAGGAATAAAAATTCTTTTTCATAACATGTATGTACTGTACATTTAAATTCTGGTGTAGTATTATGAACAAATCAATTTTCTTACAATATGAGAGTCTTTAAAAGTCAAGGAGCTATTAGGGGCCGGTTGTATGATTGATGATCAGTCCACAACAGGTGGTCGATCCATGCTATTCACATAGGATTCACATGTTCTGGATTTACTATCAATCTTGCAACAGGACCTAAATGAATTTTCACAGATGCCTGAATATTATGAAAATATGTGCATGTTATCACAGCAAAAAATCAAAACTTAATCACTTAACCTGCATCCCCATTTCTTCCTTCACAAATCAAATTGAAAAGTGTTCGTTATAAGTGAGTAAACGCTGCAATTATCTTTTTGCTAGAGTTGCCATCCTTTTGGTAAGTAACCATTGGTAAGCTCGTTGGCAACACCACTGGTAAAAACAGTAACTATCTCATTACATACAACAGATATATAAAAATTTAGTTAAATAGCTTTGGTATGCATTCTGCACCTTACTGGAAATTTTATAACCTAAACATTGCATTGATTGCATTAACTTGACATTTGGCCAAACTAAACCAAAGTGACTCAGGCCTGCCTAGTAGCCACTTGATGCTTTGGAGTTGATGCCTTCCCATTGCTGTGGGTAGAGATGTAACGCAAGCTGGACATGCCGTGTCCGCTCCAATCACCAGTCTGTATCGATGCCCTGTAGTGCTTACTGGAGGTCTTGTTGAAGATTGGCAGGAGTTCATTGGCTTCATTTGACAGTGCCTGTAAATAACAGCCAGTTATCATCTGCAATTGGATCACAGTTGGTCTGAACACTCACGACCCAGACTTTCTTCTACTTCCACTATAACACCACCTTGTATTTTTGGCCTATTAAAACAACCCATGCTCATTACCCACCATCTTTCCCTAGATTTCCCACCTATCCATATGAACCATTTTCATTGCTCTTTGATTACACTGAGCCCCGCCCTTTACTGTCGTGTCTGTCACCCTATGCAGTACTCTTCAGAAGGGCCCACAAAAAAGCAGAGTCTGTTGTCCAATGAGATGATTCAACTTACAACATTGCGGCAAGCTGAATCACTTACAGACATAATATAAAATAATCCCCATTTAGTTTCCATTTGATGTTTCGTGAAATAAACTGCACATCATACTACTGGAAGAGTGTGGTACCATATTGTAATATAAATAAGTGACAGAGTTCAATTAATGTAGATATCTAGGGGACCTCCCCCATGTAGAGGCGTGAAGCCTCCCAGGGTTACAGAAACTAAACTAAACTAAAACACTAAACTAAACTAAAAATAAAATAATGTACAGTAGAGGAGACCGGGGCACGATGGCTGCAGGGGTATGATGGCACAGTGAAATTTGTGAAGAGACTATTAGGTTCACAAACCTGATGCTTATGTGGTAGGTACAGATAGACATGCTCCACATTACATACTATTTTCAATTCAATTGCAAAAGACTGTCGGCGACAGTACGATTTTTTTTCAGTTTTTGCCCATGTCAGAAAACTCTCTTTCATTCTTTTTTCTTTTTTCTTCCAATGCATGTGCTAGATCATCAAGCCAAATAATGCGTTCGCAAGGCAGAATATCTGCCGAGAAAATCACAGCATAAATGGCCATTTAATATTTGCCACTCATGAGTAGAACTTGAAAGGTAAAAAAAACTGCCTATGAGGCATGTTGGCACACCTTGGAGCAGGTTGGCACACATGTTCCTACCAACCTTGTCAGGCTATGGTGATCTCTATACTCCCTCTTCCCTGTCTCCCAGATGCTGGCTACTTGCTGTTTAGCTAGAAAGATGCTATGTTAGCTCACAAGAGCCCAGTGATGGTTGGAAGGTGGTGTAATATGCATATGCAATTAATAAGCAGCGCCGGCGCAGACTGGTCGTGGGGCCCGGTGCCAAAGTCAGGCACGGTGCCCATACAATCGGTGGCGGTAGGGGGTGGGGAGGGGGGAGGGGAGGAATTCAGGGCCACTATTTTTATCTGCCTATTCCTACACACACATTGGTAACATGATTAACTTGAATTTGCACCTTTTTCTCTGAGAAGGGAGGGAGAAAATTGTCAATTATTGATGGCCTTACTCTATGACGCCTAGTTATGAATTTCTGGAAGGTAAGTGGTCAGGAAAAAATTGCATTAGGTTGTGCCGGAGACACAAGCCACAGGTTTTTGATGTGAATACATCTTTAAAATCACAACAGTACTGTGCATGCACGAAAAGTCGGAACAAAAATGGGTGATAATGTTTCGTTACCATTACGATGATTATTTTTTAAGCAATCCTCCATGTACTGTCTGTCTTCTTCTTCTAGCACCTTGCGCCTAATGTTGTATGGGTATGGATCGTGGCATTGTACTAGTACTCAATGACTCATCCATACGCTCAGTCGCCACAACTTTCTTTCATTGTCTGTACTCTCTCTCTCTCTCTCTCTGTCGTTCTGCATTTGACTTCTTGGGCTCATTTTGTTCTTTACGAGCAGCTCTTTCATCTTGTATGCATATTTTGTATTCCTATTGAGCTTCCACATGAAATTTCGATGACATTATGAAATTTTCACTTTTCAGCAACTTGAAGCTCAGTTTTCACAAAGTCCTCGCCGTTCTCTGTGATTGTTGGCCAATATTAATTGTAGCGTAGTTCGTTAGCTTTTGAATGACACCACTTTCCCAGTCCTCACTTGACGTAATCAGAATCTGAAGTTACACCGGCCCAAAGCCCGCTGCGCACCATAGATTTTGGTCATTTTGCTGATCCCCCCCCCCNAGATACGCCCCCCCACATGCCCCCTGACCTTGAGCACTGGGTCCGAAGGTAATGTCAGGTATGGACATCCTTGGTCTATTCGCCGGTATACTGAATGTATATCGTTTGGATGTTGCTTTTAGTTTTGAAATTACAAGACGAAACATTATCAGGCATTTTTGTCATGCTCGACTTTTCATGCATGCCCCCCAGTTCAGATTTTAATAACATATTAACGTCAAAAAATTGACTTCTTAACTACAGGATCAATGGTCCCAACATTTTCACGGCGCCATATCTCAAACGGCTCCTACAGGACTAGGGAACATGTGTGCCAAGTGGTACCTTCTTATCACAAAGTGCAAAGTTAAAAACGCTTGGGTCATCCCGGACCAGGTTGGCAACACCGCATAACTGGTGACCTAATGGGCCGATCAGGTGGCGCCATCTCTCAAATGGCTCTTATAGGCCTAGGAGTAGGGAGATGAAGTGGCGCCGCGGTAACGCGCGCGCCCACGGATATTAAGGTCCCGGGTTCAATCCCCACCCGGGGTTCCCACCTTTATCCGCGCAGAGTTGGGCCATCTCTGGCTTCATTTCGGGTGGCAATTTCCGACAGACTAAGCCACCCGGGGGAGTTCACAAAATGACCAAGCAACGACATTGCACTTGCACTTTGCACATCCCCTCCTATTCATTCCCCCTTCGCTCGCGGTACCCAGGCGTTACGGAAAAAGGACCACTTGTAAAAAAAAGCTTGTACATCTTAAGCAAATAAAGGTACCGTGCCAGATGCCCAATTAGGGCGGTGCACTAACCCGATTATTATTATTAT
This sequence comes from Catajapyx aquilonaris, assembly GCA_000934665.2. Classification (NCBI taxonomy): domain Eukaryota; kingdom Metazoa; phylum Arthropoda; class Diplura; order Dicellurata; family Japygidae; genus Catajapyx; species Catajapyx aquilonaris. The sequence goes on from KZ539451.1 coordinate 13,385, forward strand.
TATTATAGGCCTAGGAAACATTGTGCCAAGTTTCACCTTCTTATCACAAAGAGCAGAGTTAACATGCTTAGGAGCCAGACTACATGCTCCATGCCTTGGGCCATGGTGCCCGGGCACAATGGCATATGTGCAGAGACTTTTTTTATAACATTGCTAGTGGATAGCATATCTAAAATGCAAACATGGAAAAAATGGCATATTATGTTCTTAACCCAGATATACCGGGAAAAGTGTTTGTTGAATTTTTGAACTTTTTTTGTTTCTATTAGTTCATATTAATTCCCAAAACACAAAAATCGAGATAAAACCTTTTTCTGAATGCTTGTTTGCAAAAAAATGGCAGTTCCCTATAATTATGGGATGCTAGGAAAATGTAACTTAGTATGACTATAACAGTTGTTGATTACATTACCGGTACCATGGCAACAGGCGGTGCAAAGAAGGGGATGTAATTGAGTCACAATCAACAACAATCGAGGATTGTTGCCACGGTGGCCATGTTAATCAATTGCCATGACTGTAATCTCACTTTATTATATTATATGGAATTATATGGATTCATTAAAATACAGTCCAACAAAGCGCAGAAAATCCACATACATACTTTACTTGTCCAAATGTGGGTGCATTTGCCTCTTGTGTTTCCCCCAAGGGGACACCAGATTTCAACACTCCTCTCGGACAAGGAAAGTAAAGAATATGCCTATATTTCCACACCGACATCATCATTCATAAGTTTTGTAAGTATTACCAACAATAAATAACTTATAGCACTAATCAATATTTGAAAATTAATTAGTAATCATATTTGGAACGTGAAGGGTGCAGCCATTATTTAATAATAATAATAATAATAATAATAATAATAATAATAATAATAATAATAATAATAATAATAATAAATCATACCCCGTTATCAGCCGGCGGCTCTTTAGGGGGAGAGTTCATCCCAATTTTGATTTGACTGGAACTCTTTGCCTTCATTTTTACTTTGCTTTTTTAAAATAATAATTAATAATTCATACCCCGTTATCAGCCATCGTCTCTTTAGGGGGGAAGTTTGTTTTGCCTGGAACGCTTTGCTTTTCATTTTAGTGTGCTCTTTGGGATAGGAAAGGGACGGAAGGAAGCGGCTGTGGCCTATTAATTACGGAAGCAACTCCGGAATTTTCCTGGAAGGACCGTGGGAAACCACAGAAAACCACGGTAAGAGTTGCCGGCCCCGGGGTTCGAACCCAGGACCTCCCGATTAGCAGTCGGACGCCTTATCCACTATGCCAACCTGCTTCGGTACTTTGCTTTTTGGGATAGGATAGGGACGGAAGGAAGCGGCTGTGGCCTAATTATTTAGGAACCAATCCCAGAATTCTCCTGGGGCGACCGTGGGAAACCACAGAAAACCATGGTTAGGATTGCCGGCCCCGGGACTCGAACCCAGGACCTCCTGATTAGGAGTTGAACACCTTATCCACTCCACCAAACTGCTTCGGTTGCAGCCATTATTTCCTGCGTTAAAATTCAAACACCTGCATCTTAAAAATCTGAAGCAATATTGAGCAGGTTTGAACATGTATCATAAGGTGGGACTTTACTCAAGCACACGTGACTATAGCCCGCTCTTTAGCAGTAGAATAACCTGTGCAAAAAATTAAAATATAACAACTGTGCAGCTATATAGGGGATGCTAGGCATATCTGGGTTAAATATATGAATTATTCATCAATATAAAAATTACACCACAAAAAAAATCATTTTTTCCCCCCCTTGCTCACCTATGTCAGCACAGGTGAATTTTTTTGGTCTACAGCATGCTAAGAGCTGCAGTAATGTCATGACATCATTGAAAGCCCCATTTTTATGACACATGTTACCCTTTTTTCTCTCTCTTTTTTTTTTGATCCCCCATGATAGGGCCCGAGGCCCTCTTAGGGGGAAGGGGAGGTTCTCAAGGGAGGGTGCTGTGTGGTAGTCATTTCTGACATTCTTTAAACACCAGGCCTTTTCTCCTGGCCCTGGGCAGAGTAGGGAGTGCAATTCTGCCCCGGCATGTCGGGTGAAAAGTGGAAAAAGACCCGGCCAAGCAGAGGTGACGGGGATGGGATTTGAACCCCGGCCTCCCGCTTGGCTGGCCAACGGCGTAACCACCAGACCACCATCCCTCCCTTTATGACACACGTTACCTTAAATATTCATTAATGACATTTTTGGAATTGTGGCCAAGTTCACCTGGCCGGCCAATGTCACCCCATTTGACATTAATATCCTGGAGAGTCTCATTCATGCTGTTTTCTTCAAACACAAATAAACAACATAGTCATCATCACCATCACATTTCCTTGTGATAGGGGGTAGTGAGTGATGAAGCAGTTGATGCAATAAATTAATTACTGTTATTGGAATGTTTCACACAAAGAGTATATAAGTGTGAAGAAAGTCCTATGACTACATTGATAAGACACTAAGGTATATGTGCATCAGTGGGAGTGACACACTGGCCACTATAGAGGTGGTGAAAAATAATCATCCGATGCTTGGTAAAAGGATCCCAAAAGAGGTCAATTTTGCATTCTTCTCACTTTCTTAATGATTAATAATATATTTTAAAACACCTTGATTCATCACTATGGGTAGTGATTAAGTGGTAAATATTGTTAGTTCCAACACTAACAACAGACTTTGAAGCATAAAGTGAGGTAATGCCTCAGAGAATTCAAACTAGTAATAATCAAAAGTAACTTCATTACCTTCAAATAAATCACAGCATCAGTTCCATAGCCTTCATAAGATGTGAGAATCAAATCTCCTTGGAAGTATCGAGCATACAAACGAGATAGAGGCAAACCATATCCATAACCTGAAAAATAGAAGCAGCATTTCAACTCCCAGTAAAAGTCAACACTCTTAGGGCCGGTTTCACCGAGGTCGGTATATGATAAAACCAGGGTTCTTTCGGAAAATCCCTACATATTTGAATGGATTTTCCTAAAGAAACATGGTTTTATCATATACCGAGCTCGGTGAAACCGGGCCTTAGCCATTCAACAAAGCTGTGATGAAAATGATACCTATGACTTTTTTTCTACTAGGAAATGCATTAGGATTTTTATATTCCCTAGGCCTAGGGTTATAATAATAATAATAATAATAATAATAATAATAATAATAATAATAATAATAATAATTCATACCCCGTTATCAGCCGGCGGCTCTTTAGGGGGGAATTTTTGTTTTGTCTGGAACTCTTTGCTTGCATTTTTACTTACTGCTTTTTGGGAGAGGATAGGAACAGTGTTCGAAATTGGGATACGTAGGCAGGTCGCCAGTGGCACCTGATATGTATAGCATGGTCGCCAAAACTGCATGTCTAGTCGCCATTACTTTATTTTATTATATATCATTACTGTGCCACAGCATAAAATCGCCTATAGTTATAGTGTACAGCGTTAATATGCTTCACAATTCAGAAGCATAATATTTTAGTATTTTACCAACTGCTTCTTTTTAGACACGGAACTGCAATAATAGCCTATACAAATCGCATCAATGATGTATTCACTTTGTTCCTCGGTGTTGATTTTATGCTGGCAGACTCCTCTTCTTCCTCGTCAGCTGGTTTGCTGACTTTGGAAATGCTACTGCCCACAAAAAAAATCCGAAATCTTGCGTTTGCCATTTTCCTCGGGAGAGCACTTCTCGAGTCCGATCCGCCTCTCTTGCCCACTGCGACTCGAAATCAGTCGAAAGACTATCTAAGACTATTTCGAAACTTCTCTCTCTCCCCTGTCCCCCCCCTCCATATATGCCCATTCTGTCGCCTGTCCCGCTTTCCCCTTTCCCCTCCTCTACATCTGGCTGTGACCCCGCGTAGCCGAGTCCTTCCTGCTATCCTGCAACCATATTTACCCCAACTTGGAACTTGAACTTGACCCCCGGAGTGAGGACCCCAATAAATACCAGGCGCGCTTCATGATAATGAGCCACCAACAGAATCAGAACTGCAGGAACGAAATTGAAAATACGAGGCAGAAATACAATATTGGGAGGGAATAAAGCTAGTCGCCAAAGTGGCGACTAGCCATCTTTATTCAGTCGCCAATGGATAACCTAAAGTCGCGAAATGCGACTGGCGACCGGTTAATTTCGAACCCTGGATAGGAAAGGAAGGGGGCGGCTGTGGCCTGTTTATTGGGAAACAACTCCGGAATTCTCCTGGAGAAACTGTGGGAAACCACAGAAAACCACGGTTAGAGTTGCCGGCACCGGGATTCGAACCCAGGACCTCCCGATTAGCAGTCGGACGCCTTATCCACTATGCCAACCTGCTTCGGTCTAGGGTTATAACAAGGCTAATGAGGGATAATATGCATCGGATATGTTTCGGATTTGACTCAAAAAATGCATGTTTTTTGGTTAGATATTTCCCTTATGCAGATATTTTTTATAGTATACAGGATGTTTCAATTGAAATGTGTGTTGTACAAGTAGTTAGTGATATTGGCATTAAGCTACTAATTTGTGAGAGAAATATTGTACGAGGGCCGTTCCAAAATGATTTACAATTATTTTCTTGCCACAGACACAGCGCCCATGCAGGTCGGAAAATAGGCACACATTATAGATAGAATCCTTCTGGAGCAGAATTCACTAGCACTGGCACTGGTCAACCTCTCCAGGCCCTCCAGGAACCACTTTTTGGTGGTGCGGCGCACCGACTCCAGGACAACTCTTTCACAGTCAACAATGTCCTCGAAATTGCATCGGCGAAGGGACTTTTTAAATATATTTGAACAGATGAAAGTCACGGCAGGCAGGGGTCTAATGGCAATTCTACTGACCAGCCAAGCGGGAGGTCCGGGGTTCAAATCCCGTCTGCGTCAGGCAGTCACAGGCAGTCACCTTCGCTTGGGCGGGTCTTTGTCTGCTTTTCACCCGACATGTCTGGGCAGAATTGCACTCCCTTCTCTGCCAAGGGCCAAGAGAAAAGGTCTGGTATATTTAAGAGGGTCAGAAATGACTACTTAAGAGCGCCCTCCCTTGGGAACCTCCCCCTCCCCCCCTAAGAGGCCCCCCGGCCCTATCACGGGGTGTTACAATCTAACAAACAAAGTCACTGGAGGCCAGGCAAGGGGAGTATGGTGGGTGTGGAAGCACTCATAGCAAGATCCATGAAAAAATCCCTTCGCCGACGCCATTTTAAGGACATTGTTGGTAGTTACTGACTGAGAAGTTGTCCGGTAGTAGGTGTGTCGCACCTCCAAAAAGTGGTTCCTGGGGGGCCTGGAGAGGTTGCCAAACCCATGACTCCTGTGCATTCAGCTCCAGGAGGGTTCTGTCGATATTGTGTGCCTATTTGCCGACCTATATGGGCCCTGTATTTTTGGCAAAAAAATAAATTGTAAATCATTTTGATACTGCCCTCGTAGTTGTTACTTTTCATGGTTATCAAAGTATTAGCTGCTAATAAGGTCAAACTTAATAGTTTATCATAGCTCTGAATTGTTGTAAATTTCAAATTGGGAATGGCCAATTGGAACAGTTGTCAATGAATATCAATGATAGAACCCAATTTTTTTGAGGCCATTGAAAAGGCTCACTTAACTTTCAAAGAAATTGTATAATAGTTTCCCAATGTGCAATGCATTATACACAAGTGGAAGTCCGAGATTTATGACTGGAATCATTCTGCTTCATTTGCAAGGTTGGGTAAAATATTAACATTTACTGACTCCCGTAAGATTTCAGTAATGCCAAGTATTTCTGTCAATTCACTATCTCTGGTTTCTCAAGAAATATCTTACCTCCAAGGCCAATGCACCACTTCCAGGCATATGTTTTATGATCAATGTTGCCTCTTTCATTTCTCTGTACATAATGCTCCACATAAAAGCATGACAAGTGTAACAGGAGCACCCCCTTGTTTACTCCTGACATTTGTAGGCAATCATCAAATGCATGGCAATAATGTACCTTGCATGTTACTCTTGGCTACTCATGTGAAGTATAATTGAATGGCCCAATAGAACAAGGGCCCATATCCAGGGTGAAAAAAGGGTGGGGGGTGGAGAAATTAATTTTTAATTCCTAAACTATTTGAGGTATTAAAGTTCTTTATTGGAAATAGGTCTTAAAGGGCCACACCAACACGTTAATTTTGGCACATCGATGCGGTGCACAGGCCAGCTTTTATTCCAAATTTTTAACCTTGGACTTGGGTCCTTGTTCTATTGGGAGACACAAAAGGCAGTCAGTATATGTCAGGTGAGGGATATAGAGAGTCCGGATTTTTAGGCACAAAAAAACCCTAAAATAGGCATGAAAAAACCCTGAAATAGGTACTTAAATATGCATGAAAAAACCTCAAATAGGCACAAAATTGTTACTTTTTCGGGAGTATGGAGGATAATGTTACAGAAAATTTAAAAGCCAGAATAATTTTATACCGGTATGCCTAAAGTATAAATATAAAGTCACAAACCTTAGCAAAAACCGAATAACAACCATAAACTGACACGAAATCACGAAACTCGGGTAAAAAACAAAGTGCAAAAAAGTATCACTTGCTCTGGACTCTACCACTTATAGCCAGTTTCCACTTGCACAATATGTTGCCAAATATTTTTCTAAAGTTCCCTCTGTTTGCTACAATCAGAGGAAAATTTAGAAAAATATTTGGCATACGCGTCACGGAAACATGATTCATAGTATTACATCTGAGCGATTTTGGTCCTTCCAGGAGCACAAAAAATACTCCGCAACAAACAAACATGCCTCTGAAAGAATAGGTCTGTAATAGGCCCAAAAAGTACCGAAATTGCTTCAAAAGGTTCAAAAACAATCCCAAAAAAGGCCAAATAGGCATGAAAAGTCGCAAAAAGCCAGAACAGGCAAAATAGTTCCAAAAACCACGAAATAGGCCATTTTAGGCACTATAAAACCTACATATTCCACATCCTGCACATATGAAATGGATAGATCTCTTCACAAAACCATCCCAGCTGCAAAGGAACTAAATAGGCATTTGCCTAAAAATCTGGACTCTAGTGATATATTAGATAATAATGTTTATGGTGGACAATATATTGATATTTTTCTGCTTTATTTTTGTTTGGTCACATGAGTCAATTCCTGAGGTGCATGGAGAGGTAAAATGGGAAAGTCTTCCTAGCTCACGAGTCCCACAGTATGGACCTGATGCTGTCTTGGGCATCAAGGTCGTAGGGTACTATCGGGGATAAGGCCCGAATAAAACTGCTATGGGTTCCACGAAGCCCACACCGCCACCTCCAGTGTCACAAAACACAACAATAACATGCACTCTGGTCAAGCACAACCTTACCACCTTCTTCAGGTTGACGACCCAGACCTGACTGACAATTTCCCATCCCAAATGCCCTAACTCATTCCCAATTGACCTCTCCGGGTACCTTGGGAAATGATCCATGTGACCAAACAAAAATTAAACAGAAAAAGATCAATATACTGTCCACCATAAACATTATTATCTAATGTATCACTCACCTCCCATATACTGACTGCCTTTGTTTGTCCCAATAGAACAATGGCCCATGTCCTCATCCTATAGAACAAGGCTGGAGCCTCATGTAAAAACCATGTATCTCTGATTTGGCCATTTTGAGATATTGCACCTCAAAGTTCGTGATCTGCCATTAGTTCTTGCATAAATCATACTTGAAAAACTTGAATAACTTTGCAGGAAAACAAGTTAGAGAGACGTGGTTTATACCAGTGGATAGAGCTTGAAAAGACCCGTCCAATTGTGGCCTACAAGTAAAAACCCAGTATTTTGAGTTACATGGTTTTTACATGAGGCTCCAGAAGGGCCCAAGTCCAAGGTTAAAATTTGGGAATAACATCTGACCTGCGCTCATCATCGATGTATCAAAATTAACATGAGTTAGTGTGGCCCTTTAAGGCCTATTTCCAATAAAGAATTTTAATACCTTAAATAGCTTAGGAATTAAAAATTAATTTCTCCACCCCCACCCTTTTTTCACCCTGGACATGGGCCTGTGTTCTATTGGGCCAGTCAATTATTCCTATCACCATCATCATTATCCACCCAAGAAACTCCACACCGAATCATTAGGCAAAGTGTTAAAGGGACACTCCACTCAAAATACACGTTGATCTGTAAAAATCAGGCAAAAAATCCTGATTCCGGTGATACCATCCGTTTATCTCTGAGACGAACGGTAATGTCAGGGGAAGAGACGAAAGTCGGAAAAAATTCGAGGTCTGTTCGAGAGTGGCGCCTCCTGGCCTCCTGGCCAAGTTAGGCGACGTTGGATAGTAGTGCCGCCCTTCCCAACGGCGACTTGGATAAGTTGCCTGCGGGTATGGGGATCTGGTTGT
>JYFJ02005989.1:0-21754 GCA_000934665.2 Catajapyx aquilonaris
ATCAACAGTCTGACGGTGTTGTTGTTGACCGACAATCACTTACCACAGCTATTTAATCAGTTTTAGGTATGGCCGACCACACAAGTCTAAGGCAGGAATGACACCTGCGAATCCGTCCGATACACCACAAAATAATAATTCAGGAACACACGGGGCAAGGTCTACGAGCCACTATGGCACTCTATTCGGGACACAAACTACAACTCATCAGTCCAGAAGCAGAGCCGACCCTTGGGGGGGGGGGGGGGGGGGGGGNGGGGGGGGGGCAAAAGGGGCCGCTGCCCCAGGCCCCGCGCTGGGGAAGTCCTGGAGCTTGGGAAGACAACGGGCAACTTACGGAATTGTACAAAACTGAGAAAATCCCGCATATTGTCGTTCTTTCATTGTCCTACTAAAAAACATATAAAAAAATTTAAAAAAGGAAATCCTTCCTGCATCGTATGCCAGATTCTTGAAACGAACACATCTGGTGGAAAGGACTCCCCAACCTAAACTATGTTATCTGATGATAACATTGTACTAGCCTTCGCCTTCGATAAGTTTAGCGAGGCATTTGCTTCTCCCTCGCAGTGGGGTCTTGCGCCATCTAGTAGTGTAATTTGCTGCCAACGTACATGCCAATATGTCAGACAACTCCCCGCGCCATGTAGTATTGTAATAATTGTAAGGTAGGGGCCCACCTAGGGCCGGCCTTGGAGGACAATAGAACAAGAACTGACACAATCCAAAACGTCAAACGACGACAGCGTCCGGGCAACCAGGGCAAAAGACAACAGCCTATCTATCACAATGTTCACACCTAGTCACGTCTTGCTATGAAACACGGAGACAGCTGCATACCAACTTTACTGTCGGACGCTTTGTTTTCATGTGACGTTTGAGGTTTGTGATATAATTTTCGTAGGTAGCGTCTTTCCTGAAGATGTATCTGCCGTTTGGTAACTTGGAAAAGTGATACCACAAGCAACTTCCTTTTACTTCTCTCCTTTTCTTCCACGACGGCATTTGCAGTTTCCAGTCTCATAAGGCGACACGGGTCCCCCAGGGGTGACCACCGCGGCCGACCGCGACCCTATATCATGCAAGATTGAGTAGCGTTGCATAAGCACTTCATACACACCTAGGAAATTTGTGTGACGATAGATTCTCGTAAGATGGCCACAATATGGGATAGTCCTGAGGTTATCTGTAAGTATTACTGGACATAATTATCCCGACCTTAAAAGAACAAAGATAGGTGTAAAATACCCATAAGGACGAATCAGAACAGTATGAAAGTAGTTGCGTTGCAACGAGGGCTTTTATATGATGTTACGGTGAGAAGTGGACGTTATTATCTCGCATGACTGTACGATGCACCAACATTTCAGATTATATTTACTGTATTAGAATAAACATTACATCACAGAAATTTCCAATCCTTTCTACTAGAGCATCTCATGTCACAGTGTGGTATAACTTACTTGTACGTGCAAGACTGTCAAAAGCAGTGCCCACAACGCAACGCTTTCAACTATATGTTGTGGTGCTGTTATAAGTAGATGATTTTTTTACGAGCGCAACCGAGTGCGCACCCATACTCGTGCAGCAACGTTGTCACAGGTACTCCTCAAGAGCCACATTCACGCGGGTAGCATCTAAGGTTCGTTCCAGAGCATTGGCAACGTCGCATAAGTCGGCCATATTGTTACCCCCTCAATCGTAGTGTTCGAAACAATTTGGGCTAACTGTGTTATGCGATATACATTTGTCCGATTTCGTCGGACGTTATTAATGTGGACCCTGACCACATCACTTTAGTTGTACCAAAAATGTTGTCCTTTCGCAGGTCATAATATTTTTTGGATTGTCTTCGTAATTAACTTTATTTTCGGAATGTCGCTGAATTCTTTAGATATTTTTTAAACTTCCGAAATGATTGGCACTGGCGCGCTAGTTCGGACATTCTCTTTCTTCCATGTTTGAAGCCGTGTGAAGGATGACGATGAACGCAGATGAAGTAAATGGTGTATCAGAAGTCGGTACCTATTTTTATTTCCGAATAACTTTCCAACGAGTATACACCTACGTAAGTGAAACATTATTCAAAATGTGCGGGAGTTCATGAGAATTTATCTGGGTGACACCTCAGTGACACCTTGCTACTGTGTCGAGCACAGCTTGACACTCTTTCCGCGGTGACGCTGATAACGGGGTCACGATTTATGGCATCATACGCACTCACAACCTAATTTGTTATCGGAGTAAGAATTTTCGGATCGCATGTCTCATGTAAAGCCGATGAAATCTTGTAGTCGTCGTAGGCTATTATTTTTACACTTTTACTTGTAACTTCCAGTTCATATGATACTGGAAATGCTCTAGAACTAGATTATAATTATGACGACTGACACTCCCGCATTATTAAATCAGAAATCCACATAAATGCTCGGGAAGGAATAGCCGATGGATATATCGATGAATCAGTTGGGACTCGCCCCGTCTGGTCTTAGCATTGACCTTTTTGTCTCACAAAATAATGTTGTCTCTTTTTGATGTTTATCTTCATCATTATAATGTCAGCAGTAAATAATACAGATGAGCAACATGTCGTCGAGTTTCAAAGATTCTTCCAGTAGCATTACATCTTCCATGATCATGATTCAGATGGACGTGCGATAATATACAAATCTCTTACCGATTGAGTTTTATATATATTTTCGTCATTTACTGTTTGATGTTTGTTGGTATCGATTCATCGCATCGGCGCTATTGCTGCCACCAGGTACAGGAGGTTAATGCTAATCAGTACTAGAGCAAAATATTGAGCACTTTGGAAGTGTGGATGCTGGTTCTTCCCTTATGTGGTTCAGTTGTCATGTCCAATCCCTGTCAGATCCTGCCTTGCCAAATTTGGTTACCTAAACTAAACTAAACCAAATTTGGTAAAATTGGGCACTCATAAGTGTGTCACGGATCTGCTGGTAGCATCATGTGGCCAAATGTGAGTTCTCCTATTGAACTTTAGCATTGCACGGCACATTCCTCCTGATTCACCTTTCTACTTGACAGCATGACAGTGGCCACATCCCACCAGCATGGAGCCTAAAATTGTTGGCTTTCATTAATTTCTGGCACAACTAGAGGCTAAAAGTGGACCAATATTGGCCGGTGACAGTACCTTCTTGTGCACTGTGTTGCAACAGTTTCTTTGACATCCCTTTCCACCTTATACTAGTGTTATAGCCTATATAGCTTATGTTGTTTATTTTTCATTTTCCCACGATTAATAATTGTTCAGCAACCTGTCAGTTACTATAGGCCTCGTTAACGCAGATTTGGATTTTTTTTTAAATTAAATTGGTCTTGTCGCTCACAGGAACTTTTGTGAAACCTCCAGCGTTTACTTTCACCAGATGAAATATTACGAATATATTTATGCATTCAGAGCTGTGAATGCAGTCTACTGAACTACCATATGCGTCAGTGTTCGGTAGCTGGATCGCTCTTTATCAGGTCTGGCTGTCATTATCGCAATACATCCTGAGATGAGTACGTGAAGGAAGTTATTAATAAGTAGCTACCAACCAAGATAGACGTCATTATACATGTTATTTCTGTGTTTTGTGCCAGTATTTACAGGATGAAATTTTCATATCTTCCATTCAGAGTAACATATTGGTATTACCCAATATCAGACGCGTCTTACGGAAAATATTGTTCAAGAATGTCACTATTTTGGGCGCGATTTTGTTACAAGCCCATGCGCCTATCATCTGGAGCACGAGCTTTGTCATTGAGTATTGTATTACACAGTAGTATCTCATCTGGCAGGATGTCCTAAGCCAACAGTGGTATAATATGCTCGAAGTATTCCGACTGAAATGACTGAGTATTGGGTGGTGGTAGGAGAGTAATTAAATCTACCTTTAATACGTGAAGGGACACACTATTGTTACGATTGTTGCAGAAAACGGGATATTTGTGCCAATTGTGTGATGTAACCCAAGAGACATTTGCATAATTATAATTAATAATTAGTGCGTACGAAATTGCACTTTCTTGAACTCCGGTCGGTGAATATTGTACGTACTTTGCTTATGAGCTAAGGATGAAGTTTGGCAAGTCGCAAGGGATTTTTCAGTATAATCTGATGGAAGTAACGGAACATAGGTCGCATGGTCGCTTCTACAGCATCTGTGTCATGTTTCATGAGGTTTGCGACTCTCATCTGGGACGTACAAGAGGCATCAGGCGGTGTAAATGTCCTGAATCCCTGAATCTTACAATATGAACTGGGGCCACAAACTTTGTTGGATTCCCACCCTTATTACCACCGTGTTTATATGGATAATGGAAACAACATTTGTGTGTCATAATGAAAGAGTTGCAGGAGCACATCTCTCTTTATTCATCTTTTCACTTGCGAACATGACAGTGGCCACATCCCACTAGCAGGGAGCATAATGTATAGGCCCAGTTGAGTGGATTTAATTTTTGAGTGTTTCTTTTTATTTACACAAAAATGCTTGAAATTGTGAACTCAAATTGTTACAAGGCAGTCTTTCGACAAAATAATATGGTAGTGTGTATGCTATCTTCTAGCGTACGATATAAGTGGCTTCAAATGATTTACATAATATGCTCCGTATTGTCAGTATTGATTCCATTATGATAGTTGTACTTATTGCAATGACCTGTGACAAAATATGGTGTCGTAAGGTGATGCTGGTTTTCCTATTGTACTTTCCATTGTGGAATATATTTTTAAGTTACTGATGTACGGCGGTATTACTGTCGCATAAGTAGCTGTAAACAAGAATTATTCCACGATGGAATATATTTATATCTTCCGTTTCTTATTATCTCAGTTTATCAAACATAATAATTATCCTCTAGTGTGCAAATGCACCAACATTTTAATAACTGAACTTGACATACGAATAACAAATGCAGATTTCGCCCGTGATGATGGTCTCTCTTGCCCCTCTATTTTTCTATTTGTGTATAACTCCATTTGTCCCATGCATGGATCTTTTCGTAACCAGATGACCTCATGTGCACTATCTATATTGATCTACATAGTGAAGTAGTCAGGCGGAAGTCATTCTCTTCTGTGCCCTCGTCATCGCCCAGGATGATAAAGGTGTATTAGCCCCTTGTATTTATTGTTAATATTCAAGCAATTTGGTGAGGACGTGCACACATGGTTCCTTCAGGCACTCTCCTCCTGATGTTTCTAGCTCTTGTATTGCGATAATCACGTTCATTGCATAAAATACTGGCTCCATACTAATGATAATTAATTTTGGTGAATGGTACATGCATGACGTGAATTTCATTGTAGTGTTGTCCTGATTGCTGGATAAGCGTCATTTCAATAGGGTCTGGTCATTTTGGGATTAGTCAGTCACATGTTAGTGCCAGTTGAAAGTCTTCCGATCCATACTTATCCATATACTTATTCAGACTTTAAACCACATCTCTGTAAGGCGATGTATGGTGTTGATTACCTCTGACTTCGTACAGTACGTCTGCCACAAGCACCTAGTGAATCCAGAAGAATAGCCACTCTCCTCCAGAGCTCTTCCGTCGTCAGAGTGAGGGAGAAGCCTCACTATATCGAAGTGGATAGAAATATTTATTTCATTAAATTATATGCAGTTGTTGCGTCGATTTCAAACTTACACCTTTACTCTGATATTCAGTGTCGCTTTTTTATTGCATTACCATAGTTATCAACTTATGCAATTGTCTCCATTGGTCCTTGCATTGGTGATTATATAATTATATAATTTCAATAAAAATAACTGAATGATTATTACCGGATTTATTTCGGTTTAAAGAGGCCTGAAAGAGTCGCTGCCCATTGGCCCAAGTAATATTTTCCTGGGCAGTCTTAGTTGATCTGCATTCGGTCTATTTTCAGGGTGTCTTGTGTTCGCTCATTGAATAAATGTTTCAATTCACATGTAGTACACTCGTGGGGCAGCCCACCATCATTGGTATACTTCAATGTAAACCCAGTAATTTTTGCGAAAACTACTGTTTCAGGCACTCACCTCCTGATGTTTCTAACTCTTGTATTGTGACAGTCAGTTCTTTGCATGCTTTATCAATCTTCAACATGGTCGGCCTGCAGCAACGGCCACTTGGCCGACCAACATTGATGTCTTCACATTTCATTCCACATTTATACACTCATACAAGAAAAACGATTGGTTAATACACGTGACTTTATTGAGATTTCGTCATTTTGGGATTAGTTGAAAGTCTTCCGATTCGTCATTATATACCTACTCTTATTCTGAATTTAAATCACTTACCACAGCTATTTAATCCGTTTTAGGTATGGCCGACCACACGAGTCTAAGGCAGGAATATGACATGCTGGTACCTTTGTTGGTGGTGTGCATTTGTTTAACCACCGAAGGACATACTGTAAATGATGACCCATTTTTGTGAATTGTCAACCAATCGTTATCTGGTCGATGTGATGTCTGGCATCAGTAGTGTCACTGTCGCTGGGCAAGGAGAATTTGAGGATGATTCTGAGGCTGTATGATCCTCTTAGACTTATTGTTAGAGAGTAACTACTGGGTTTGTGAAGGTTGTCAGATGTAGTAGCAATGTTGACTGCAAGAACACTGACATTGTCGTTGCATCTATTCATGAATCACTTGTGCCTAAGTAGGCTAAGTGCACTTGTCCCTGCACCAGCCTCTGCAATAGCCAGGTGCCTTTTTATATCAATGAAGCGAGGTTATTACCATGCAAATGATAACGTTCGATTTTTCGCCAGTCCTAAGCTGAAGATAATTGACACTTTTTTTCCTAAGCACACACTGGAAATAGTGTAATCATACAATAAGGTTGGCGTAGATAATAATTTGATGCTTCGATTGGGTCGCTATTAGCCATAGAAGATGATCATTCATTTGTGCCGATGCCTATGACTCCTCTGTGAGCTGACATTTTCAGGAGTTTTTGACAGTTTTTGTACCTTGCCATGTTGCCATCACTTTGGTTTCCATGGCCAGAGGAAGGCCTCCGTCCTTCTGGTAAGCTAAAAAAATCCATTAAAAACTTTTTCTAGGGTGGGATAGTTTTATCCAAAAAATGGTTGGCCCTCTCCAACAGCTGCAGAGTACTTATCAATTTGGTCTTCCCTTCAGCCACAGTTTGAAGGCAGTTCTCAAGGACGTGAAATTCCGCAATTGAAGATTATATTGTTATGTGTCATTAGAATTCCATCGACATTAGCTGATAGCATTTTTGTTTAATTTTAACACATTACTTGAAGCATTGAAACACTATTAATATTATCAAGTAGAACGAAGGTTACTGAATATTTCATGATTCTTAGATACAGTGCACTGTCTTGAGTGTATTTCAGATCCATCTGGCTGTTAAGAGTGCCACCTTCTGCAAGGAATTATGGTTCCAAAGTGTGCTTAATGGTGTTAATTTACCAGTTCAATTTGTATGTCTGTGACTTATGTAGGTTGTGTAGGCCAAATGAATCCAACTCTCAGTGATGCTCGGTGGGGCACATTGGAACATGTCATAATATAAGGTTAAAGTAGTGGCGTCGCATCCAAGGTGGTGAGGACTTCTGGCTTCCGTTGTACACTTTGACTGGCTTCCGGTGGCTTCCCGATGGCTTACTTATGTCTTGCTGGCTTCCGTTGTACTAAAATTGACGAGTAGTCACCCCCTTGGTCGCATCGTTCACACCTAAGGGCAACCTCATTGTAATTATGAAAAATGTCAGAAACGTTGGAATACTTTTTACACAGTCATGCGCAGCCTTCTTCCACCTTCTCATCAGGTGCATGGTTCCCCTTGTAAGAAATGAGAAAGGTATAAATAGTTTTGTGCTTTGCTGATATGTAGGCTACGTCATTGTAACTTTAGTATCTTGACCTATTCTATTGGTACACTGGCCCTTTCTTTGGCTTAGTATGGCTTTCAGTTGGGAAAATAGTGTTCACAAAGAGGCAAGTTGGCCATGCAGGACCTCCAAATATCCCACTGTTCTTTGTCATCATGAAAGTACATGTTCCTTATGTGATCTTGTAGCCTCAAACCCACCTGATACTAATAGGGGGGAGCAGAACCAGTTCTGGCGCTCATCCACCTAACTCACAATCCTGATAAATGTGCCCTACTCCGCATGTGTCAGTGTCGGTGTCGGTGTCGGTGTCGTGGTGGTGGAGTTGTGTTTCTCCCGTGACCCCAAGAGCTATGCCGGCGGTAGCTTCGTCTACTGGTAGGGCCACCCAAGCCGGACAGGTCTTTGGGGTAGGAGACAGACTAAGAGAGATGACAGTCTTTCCTCTCTTCTTTTTCCTCTTCGTTTCTCTCTCCATCTGTCCCACCTGTGCATCTTCTATAGCCAGATAGCCACAGTTGCTTTGGCTTCTTCTCAATAAACCAAACCAGCAATGTGTCATGACTGTTAATTTGAATAACCCTTGCCTGAAATGAAACACAATGTATTTATTTTCAGCCAGAGCTAGGCAAGCCAGTCAGTGGGTTTTAGTCTCCGAGAAGTCCTACATCTTCAACCTCTGCCGACTGACACTACACCCACTACACTGGACCAGTTCCAACTCTTCTAGCTAAACATGCAGTCTTCTGACTGACTCGGCACGAGTCACCTTGAATTACCTCGGCAGACCTCGGTTTGTGTACAGTATCGTGAGCTACGCGTGTTCCCAAACGACCATCACTAAGGTGTCATACCTAACAACGGGAGCACGGGTACCCGACGATACCATTTGAAGTTCGTGGGTTGATGACCCTTGATGTGAATATTGTGTTCTTCGCTGGACAGGTCTAGAGGTCCACAGATGTCATTGGTAGTGTTGAAGTACCAAGGAGTCCTCTTGTGGAACTCTTTCCGCTCTTCAACCATATGTTGTGGAACTTTCCTAGACCAGTCCACTGTGACAGGGGCTGGCTCATGGAACTCCATTTGTTCAACCATGTTGTCGCAGGAAAAGAACTCCCCCATATTTCCAAAGAATCTCTTCTTCTGAGCCCCTGACATCTTTGGCGGTGTTAACTGCTCGCAATAATAAGAATTCTGCGAAGACTGAGGCTTCTTTTTGGGAAACGTTGATGAGGACAGGTGGCGTATAGGATCATCAATTATTGCGTCATTGCAGTAACCACGTTCAGTGCTGTTTTCCTTTGGTAGTCCTGACTCTTTCGGCCCTGCAGGAACTGAGAATGAAACGTTAATGTTGTGGCAATTAGGTCGGCATTATGTGTGGATTTCAGATTGAATGTACCGGTATTGCAAGTCCATCAAATGTCCAATGAAAATTGTTTGGTAACAAGCATGGTGGCTGTTTGGAGGACTACGTATTGTAAAGTTGCAGCTAGTTTCTTCGCTCGTGTTGATGATACCCCGGTTTTAACCTTATGCCAATTTTGCTTATAGTCTCACCGTCCCGTGTGTTCCACTTTCTTCTTGATATTGGTCTTCGGCGACAATGGGAAAGAGCCAAATGTTAAAAAAAAATCTCTTTGACACTGCCCAATATAGTCTTAGCCAATTTCATCCCACGCCCTACAGTTTGATATGGTGCGCATGCACCGAAATTCCGTCTCGTATATAGCCATTGATAAAATTGCCAGCATGTTGGAGACATTGTCATATCCTACCACGATTACTTTTGAATCTCGGGCTCATTCATGTGTCAGTGATCTGGGTTATTCTTTTCGGATATATGGCGTCCCGAGGTCTAGTTAAATTCCTCTTGAGCACTGGTAGGAATGATCTAGAGCTCGTCTTGCCATCTCATTCCTTTCGTATATTTTGGGGCGGTTTAATCACAGGCCGATCCTCTCTTGATATTATGTTGCTGGGGTCCTGTGGACATCAGCATGTGCTTTTCTTGGTAACAATACACATTGGCATCTCATACAATATACAAATGCTGGAAGCTTAGTGGTTTAATTACTCCTCCTAGGCTTATTATTTTGTACCACGGGAGCGTATGTCAGGTAGTCCTTACTTTTTCCAAAAGAGGAACTGGACTTCTCGCTGACACAACCTACGTAAACGTGTGATTCATCTGACATGTGGGCATATTCTGACTTTGCACTTCCCAAGTGGGGTAATATTCTGCAATTGAATGATGGAGCGTTGAGTTATCATAACTGATCTCATTAGCTAATGCTAAAGTCGGCCAAAGTTACTTTTCCTACTAGGGTCTCTCATAGCTGCTCTAACTACTTCAAGTACTCCTCCGGCATAGTGTGCCGTTGGTGAATGGAGTACCAGGTATCTGGTGTTGGGGCTATGTGTCGTCTTTTTGTTGTCTATGCATACGTATGTCTGGGAGCATGTTCTTAGTGAATGAGATAGGAGTTCTCACTGTCTAATCAGTCACGGTCTAATGGTGTGGTTCGTACAGCTTCCACCATTCGGAATATCTTCCATCATCAAGTGTCGTCAGTGATGTCCTCCAGGGCGATGGAGATGGCCTGGAGCTCAGCGGTATAAACAGTAGATGCAGCGGGGAGGGACTCACAGTCAGACTGAGCCTTTCCGCAGCATACGAACGAGCGCCCAACGTGTTCCGCCGACTTGGAGCCGTCGTTGTACCCGTATCTGTCAAATGCACTCCCACGCCTTTCTTCATGGATTGATATTATGTGAATTATGCTTCCTGAATATTTTTGCATGTTCCGGATGTAATCGTGCTGCCTCATACCTACCTGATCATATAAGGGCTAAGAGGCAATATGTTACCTTTCACAGATACTTCAGAATACTGTCATGTGTTATTCTCACCATGACACTGACTTGCATCTTGAGCAGCCAGAGAGGTCGTAATAAGGTTGATTCCTTTCCGCCCCTCCTGGTTGCTGTTTTCTTCAGAACTGTTGTTTCCTCGTGCCCAGAACGATTCATTTGTATGTATCTGTAAGCACAATAATTACGAAGACACTATGGTAGTCGACTGATATTTTCATGTCATGCTTTTATTTGTCCCGTAGCTAGAAACGCCCTTGGAAATGTCTGAAAGTGAGCCCTCCTATACCGTGGTCATCTCGTGGTTCTCCTGATTTTTTTTTTCTTCTCCTCGGGCTTTTTTCGGGAGAGAATTAAGTAGGCTACTATTGTTACAACATGAAATCACTTTCTGTGACCTGTAATAACTTCTTGGGGTGTCTCCATGAAGAGAGGTTGGGCCTACCTTGCATCCATGTGCTGGCATATTTTTTTTTGTTTGAAGGTGTAGGCCTGGTTAGTGTATTGGGCAGTAAATAGAGGGTTGATTTTTTTCATAAAAAGAAAGGTGAGCCAAAAAGTTTTATATGAATATTCGTGTTAACCTTTGTATGAAAATGGACGTTGAAACTTTGATTTAGATTACAAGGGAATTGCTGTGATAATAATTCCTGGTTTTATGAGTATCAAGATAATGCACTTGCGGTGCCCATTTGTGCAGTAGGTAGTAAACTGGGGATCTAAAAGAGTTCAACTCTGACATCATTAAAGGGTGTTAAACAAGGTCACAACATGTTGGTTGTAACATGATTACGTTCACAGCTAAATTTCAAATCATATATTTTAGACTTCAGTATTCGTCATTTTGTCGCAAGGACATTGAGTTCTGAACACTTGACTAGTTGGTTTAATTACAGTAGTGTGTCGTTTTAAGTCCGAAGCGGAGAGCGTGACAGGTGGTGTCATTAATCAATATGTATTCAGTTAGATAACATTATTCGCTTAATATCAGAGTTATTTGTGCCTCTCTTTACATGATGACATTTGGATATCGTTCAATGAGAGAGAATTTTTATATTACCCAATTTCAACAATATCTTCCATAACGTCTCTGAATTATCCTACGATTCTTTTTTTTGCCCTTGAGACCAGTGGAAATGTGGTTTCATTCTGAGTCGGAACTTGATAGACTGTGCTCAATTCCATTCCATTTCATATTCATATTCGACATTACTAGATATACGGTAAGCTTATTTGAAATGTTATATTTCACATGTCGTTTTTATTAATCCTTCTGCTATGGCGCATTTGTTTAGAATCTGGTCACGGTCAGTAGCAGGATGCAAATGAAATACTCTAAACGTATTGGGTAGCCTTCACATGGTTCGTACGGATTTTAGTTCCTGGTCAGCGACATTAACTTTGACATGTTGCACAGTCATTTGGTACGACCTTGTGGAACTTCCAGTGACAGTTGAAGTGAATCTTTGAGATACATTTCAATCAAAATGTGTGGGACGGCTAACAGTGTTCTGCTTTTCTATATTCCAATAATATTGTCTCACAACTATCAAAAAACTCGTCGTGGTCAACCCATTATCGTGATCATGAGTATATCGAAAATGTTGCTCAACACTGATGTTTTAGCATTTCGTAATGCTAATATGCGAATGTTGTTGTGGGGATCCAACAAACATTATTATTGCTCCATGTTGAACAATTGTTCTTTTTAGAAGTGTAACAATAAAGGCTTTAAGCCAAACACAGGCTCTCAATGATACGCTGGTTGTCAGTGCAGTAAACGAAGCCTGATGTTGAGGGCTGAGGTTGGAATCCCCTAGTGTCGAGGCTGGCCTTAATATAGAACATGTGTCGGCCGAGTTCTAAATATTGGTCATCTTTTATACCTTCAGTCGACGATGGGAAAGTTGTTTGATTTGTCGGTTTCTTTTTGATTACAGCATACTCACCACGGAGGGTGTCATCGTTCAATGGCTGACACCAGGAACATCTGCATAAGGACCAAAAAGGCCCCTTGAGCCCTGCACAAGTACAGGAAAGTACAGATTAAGTTAGTGTATATATTTCTGTCTTCCAATTAATAATTTAGCGTGTTCTCACTCAAACAGGCAAATGATATTGGTTTATGATCTAGAAAATATTTGTGATTGGTTGATGCCTGTAAGGAGCTATAACAGCCATGCATTAAAGTGTCTATAGTTGGCAGCGGTAGACTCAGTCCCGTATACCACACCGGGAGAGATTCAGGGACTAAGTCACGATAAAAGGTATAGCGAGTTGAGTGGGCTAACGCCAGACGACTATCGCTTAACACGTGATCTCCATATGTCTGGAGAACTGGGCCGAGTGAGACTTAGCAGTAGTTCTTCGTTGCCACAGGTGTCACTGTACTTTCGTCGCGATTAACTCGGAAATCCTAGTGCTCTTCAGTTGCTGCGAGGATTACTTGTACATCTGATGCAGCCTATAGTGCAATGGTGTCACTTTCATTGCGTCGCCCGTAACGTCCTTCTATCCAGGATGTTATGCAGAAAAATGAAAATTTATTAAGTCCAGCGTACATACTGTATCTCTTAGGAACATTCCTGTGGCCATAATTCGCCAATTTCAATAAAACAATATTGATGCATTTTTAAAATGATTTTTGTACATTTCTCTGTTGGTAATCATTTATTCGCTGACATTCCCTAGGTGTGTGTAAGAAAATAATGAACAGAAACGTTGTCATCTGTCTAGATCAGTGGTTCTCAAACATTTTGTCCCGTGGGGCCCCTTTTTATATATAAAAAAAATTTGACAGCGGAGCCTTTGACAATTTTAGGTTCATTAGGTACCGTATAAGTTGTGTTTTAGGTAAGTAGGTAAGGGCCTACATTTTTTAAACACAATATAGTACCTATTAAGGTGGATGGGTTACATGAATCTGTTGTCCAATAACACTTTTCCCTGCCACGTCCGTCTTCCCCGCATTCCTGGTACTTCGACAACATCGTCCTCCTCCTCGCTTGAATGCAACTGTACAGGGCGTACCCCCGGCTTATGGAGAAAAAAAAGGACTCTATGAACGGGTCATCCTACTACAGTCTAGTCTTACATTCATGAATGTTATATCCTCAAATTCTGTCCACTTGCTATAATAATGATTGTATGCTACAATCTCACATTAAACATGTAATGAGGCTACAATACAATACAATCTCCTCGGCTGATGATTTATCTTGATCTCAAGGGAGTATGATTGGTGCTCCCACCTTCAGAATAATGTGTGGAGGTTGAGGAGTTCCACAGGTTAATTGACCACATCACTGTTGATAGATCTGGATAAACATTTGATCTGTTTATTCCAAAGTAGGACTTTCATTCGTAACATGGATATCTAGCAAAATAGAGCCGGTTGGGGGCTCTGATAGCTCCGCATTTTATATTATGCATCTGCCATTAAGCGTGATATTGGATGTGGCGTCCTATGCATTGTATTACACTTGTTGTAAAGTTACACTTAACCGAAGTGTCCCTTTTTCTCTGCGCGTGAAAATAAAGGCTCTTGGAAACTTCTGTAGTCCATAATGAATATATTTTCTTTGCGCATGATCTGCAAGGACGGATTTATGATGATATTTACTTGTATAACAATTGAAACGTTGCATTGCACTTCACACCCGATTTAGACCACCCGCTTGTATGATGCATTGTGATTTTGTTAACTTGCTAGTAGCACAGACCTTGAATGGCATCAGTACGACTTTGATGAAAGTTTACCTCAAATTGCCTTGTATGTCACTGAGTAATGTTGGGATTGTCGCACCTTGTACTACAAACTAGTTGGCAAGCCTGGAACTTAATGTGACCTGGCATTAGAGTAGTAGGTTGATGCGTTTGTAGTGCATTTCTATCATCCATGTTCGTTCATAATGCGACTTACCGGCCGCCGGATAAGTGGACTGGGTACTTACGCAGAATAGACACAGTATTTCTTCCGATATAAATTTTTTCTCCAATAAATTAATTTTACTAGGTGAGGAGTGACACGCAGCCAGGCCAGGTGTAAAGTGCATTGTACACTGACCAATGGTGGAAAAGTGGTTCTTGGTACAGTTAATACAAGTATTGAAGATATATTTTTTCTGTTGCCTGGCAGAGTCGCTCCCGAATTAAAACAGCCACCTTCTCTAGTCAACACTCGACTCTTAGAGCGAAGAATTCCTTTAGCAACTTTCTGACACCAACAATGCAACTGCAATGCATCAACATTTTCCAGAGTGTATAATGTATATGGAAGAGGCCAACGTAAAATATCAAATCACTTGCAGGTCCGATCGATTTGATTATTATTATTATTACTATTGTCGATGAGTTCTCCAGTCAGTCTATTGGTTCATGGTGTCTCCGGGATGTGAACGTCTTGGGCTACGTCGCATATATCCGGGGGAATGTATGGATCTCGTTTTCTTGTATGACACACTGCCTTGTCAGGACCGTTTGGACATTTGAATCCGACCCTCTTTATGGGTGTCAAGAGTGAGGAGCAGGAGAATTATTGCAAGTTCTGAGGTCCTTGTTACACACTGACCACATTCGCATATTTTGACTGTGCACTTCCCAAGTGGAGAAAAATATCCTGCAATTGAGCGTTGAGCCACATAGTAGCACAAGATATTGCTGTTCACGTTTTGGAATGACTGGAGATGTTGCGACTGTTAAATGGTCGAGGTTTATGAATTTGTAGCAATTCTGCTTTGAGACATCATCATACTGCGGTATCTCGTCTCTCCCCTCCTATATTTATGTGACATGACTATGATAATCTTTTAAGGTAATGCAGAGACCTCAATGTCATGCATAAGGCAACTTCTTACAAAAAGGGGCGAATAAAAAGAGTTGAACCTATGTTACTATGCAATTCTACACCCTCAACTTTTTCTCTTAAACACGTATAAGGAGGAGGAAAGATAATAAGGCTGCAGATATACGGCTTCCCTGCTAATTCTTGCTTGTCACCACGGAGTATACGATATTGTCTGTACTACAGACCTTATTGTAACACTGTCATGCTCTAGTGACGATTGTCGTCTGGTTCCACTCATCTCTCTGTTGTGGAATGTTATTTGATACAGACGTAGAGATCTGATTCTCGCTTGGTAACATAGTGAATGTACATAATTCAAATTGATGCTGAAAGTCCTAAACCGCCTAGATGAAGCCTAACTTTTCATTATAATAATACTCTTTATCACCTTCACATCAGTGGCTGTTTGTGAAAAGAAGCAAAAACATTTAAACTTTGATAGGTGGTCGTACCTATGTCCTCACGTGCGTCTCACCTTGCTCGGCCTCCCAGTCTTCGGTTGCTTTTCCCTGCATGGTTCGTTGATGGGTCGGGTTTTTGTCCTGAAACATCCTTTCCCGCCTGGTGACCCCACAATGATTGAGAGAATGGGTGACACCATTGATCTTCGCTAGACGCAATGGGCCTAGGAACCAGTAGGAAGAGTTGACCTTCCTCAATGATAATATTTAAAACTGTTCTGATTTTTGCTACTATACGGAGCACCCGCAGTTATCTCAATATGTGCCCTTATCCTGAAGATTATTCGTGCCGTGCAAAGGACAGTCACCGTTCGAGACACCGGACTAAAGATGGCTGCCTCCACATTAGAGTTAAAGACGACACCACCTGTCGACATAGCGTGAACCTCTAGTCTAGTGCCACTTCCAGCCGCCAGTGGCGTCAGGCGCTGCTACCCTCTCTACCCTAGAAGAGTCTTCTTCGGCTTGCTAAGGAGGACGCTCTGCCCACGGGCCAATCCACTCCAGGGGCCGCCCCTGGTCCAGCCCCTAGTGCTGGGGACGAGGGAGAGACATGCCCAGCCTCTGCAATAGCCAGGTGCCTTTTTATATCAATGAAGCCAGCATGCAAATGATAGCGTTCGATTTTTGGCCAGTCCTAAGCTGAAGATAATTGACACTTTTTTTCCTAAGCACACACTGGAATCTGGAAATATATTGGGTAATCATGTTGCTATTTTGATGCTACTTTTTTTTGGATCGCTATAGGATGTCTACAGCTGGATGTTTGGCATGCAGCTGTTGCAGGACCACCTTTTTTTGCGATTTGGACAGTTTGTCTAAAAGTCTGGGTGTGAGTTGACATTTTGAGGAGCTATTTTATCAGGTGGGCGTGACCTTCTGTACCTTGCCATGCTGCCAGGGACAGATAACATATATTATTTTATATTTTGATCAGTCCAACTGAGACATGGTCGCAGATGTCACAAGATAATGCTAAACTTCATTTTTCTTTTGGGGTTCTTTGGCTTAGTGTGGCTTTCAAGTGGAATGATTCAAGTCGTACTAAAGGACCTTCACATATTACACTCTTTTTTGTCATAAAATTTGTACAAGTTCCTTATGTGAACTTGTAGCCTCAAACCTACCTTATACTAATAGGGAAAAACAGAACCAGTCCATCTACAACTCACAATTTTGACATGTGCCCTTCTCAGCATGTGTCCTTACTTTTACTTTGACTATTAACGAGGTGTCGCATGTTGCTAATGAAGCACAGTCCCTCATTCAGTCCAGAAACCTGAACTGCCCTTCTCTCCTGCAGAAAAAGGAGGTATGTATTGTGTCTGCAGAGACTTCTGGTGGTCGAATGAATAATCATACACCTGGCTAGGGAACAAACTTGCCTGTTCTTTCAGAGGAATGATGTTGGGGAATTCAGGTAAAATGAGGATAAATACAGACGCTCGATGTTCCTGTGGCATATGTTCAAGTCCGGCTGCCACATGTGCATTGTAACAAATATTAAAGGTGAATTAAAATGAGCACAGAAATAACTTATCGTCATATTATTACATTCTTGTTACCACAACAGCAGCTTGTGCTGTTGTTCAACTCTGGTGACTGAAGGGGAATGGCAGGTCTCTGAAGTGAATTACACCTTGGTTGGGTTCTTGTAGCAATTGATCGGATTTGCTGCTTTTGAGGGATATAATATCCACACAAACAAACAAATAGTGACGTAAAAAGGGAGTCACAAGTGTAACGTCTTCTGGGTCTTGTACTTTGTTTGCGATACTGGGAATCTTATTGTCCTTCTATTATACGCTTATGCGCTTTCAATCCGCTTATTAAGATTTGATAATTATAGATTATTATACTATCCTGTGTACTGAACAGGAGAGCAATGGCCCTGGACAGTCAAAAGTGGACCAGGTCTGTGAAGCTGATGAAATGGTTGCTCTCAGATACTTTTGTAATAGTAATAATTCTTGCATGTGTTCCAATTTAATGATATTGCAAAAACAATGTTGACACATTTTTTTTCATATATCATATGTGACAGTAAATAAAATATTGTCATCAAGTGCCTTACATTTTTGGATACTGATGAGTATCGCAAATTAAAAGGTCCAATACCTGTTTGGACCATCGCATCATATCGGTCAGAGAAGACACCTACTCCTCAACTTTCCTGTTTTAATGAGCCAGTGCAGCAGAGAATTTCTGCACAATTTTCCTTCTGGGAATCCTCACTCTTTCAGGTCTTGGGAGAGCTGAATCTGTGCCTTACTTCGTTAGGACGACCTCCTGTGATGTTCTGTTCTCCTTTGCAATATCATGTTGGCGGGTGTAAAGGCCAAAGGCTGCGGGTCGTAAGATTCTGTTTTAAAGGTGTACTCGTTCAGTTGTGGTCCGTATAGTAGTATCGATCAATAATGAGTATTACTTACACCACGTTTTAGAAATGTAGCACCACAATAATAAATTCTTACATTGTAGAACCCACCATGGCATGGGGACTTCAGTTAATATTGGCGACAGCTCTTTCATTATTTTTTGGCAGGGTAAGGTCTTTTTGAGGTAGTATTTCTTTCCTTTTCCCTTCTTTCTCATAGTGTCAGTCTTCATATGTCCCACGTGTGAGACAGTGTTAGCATCGCACGTGTCCCAAAGGAGACACACATGTTCTCTTGAAATAACTGCTTTTTAATCACAGTCTCACATATACAAGCTGCCGGCCTCCGGCTCCTTGATTTTCTGCAGCTGCTTCGCTTGACGCCTGAAACCGGTGGAACCGCAAGAGCCTGAAATATTATTTGCAGAGTCTGTCACATGTTCGTTGCTATCAGCCTCTAGACACAGTTTTTAATACTACTTTTGAGCGTGAATGGCCCCAATCTTGCCATGCCCTTATTTACATGCTAGTATGACCAATTTAATCACACATGATGTAATAATATATCATATGATTCTGAAAAGCTCCTATCAATTTCTTTACATCTGGAAGTCTTAATTTGAACACTACTTGTGTAGCTCTTGCACAACAATTCCCACCAATAGTAATACTGTGAATATTGTGACAATGAATAAATATATCAACGGCGGTTGCAGCCATGAATGTCATTGGCTCAAGGACCCCGGCCAATCCAGAGACGACAGACTCCTCGGGTGGAGGGGACACCCGACCCTGGGGGTGTGGGAGTATGCAACAGTCTAATGTGCCGAGGTGGCCCTGCGGCCATCTAGGCAACCCACACCCACTCAAGATATCCAAGACATGATACAATATTAACGCACAATAGCAGTTGAATCCATAATAACAGTTGTAATTCTGCTTTAGCTTGTGATGTCTTCTGAACAACCCTCGTCTTCATATATAATATCGTAATATCTTGATATTTTAAGAGCTCCCTTCCAGGAAAGAGGGAAAACCTCTCCTGGCCACTATAGGTGTACTATCAAAGAATGACGTCTGGCAGTTTACTAATTCTAGCTGGGTTAGGCGGTTACCGTAATTGTGAAAGGAATCCATGCCAATCGTCTCTACCTTGTTTAGAGCAGCGTCGCCCTCTTTATCCACTGTACAGCTCGGGTATCCAGTGAAATTAGTTCTGAGCCCCTTACCCTGAAAGGATTTTTTTTGCTCTGAAGTAAACTCTACTTAAGGGCAGCAGACACTTCTCCAGGAAGGGTCTTTGGAAAGAAGAGTCCTGCGCATTATGTCGAGTTCCCTGACTCTTTTCGCCGTGTGCACATTGAAATTCTGTCAGCAAGGGATTGACCTCAAGACCCAACAAACGTATCCCTAGTAACCTGAAAGCGACCACAAGGTATGCTGTAAGGACACCAGCAAGTACAGTCGAGTTCGTGTGTGAGGTACAGCTACTGCTGTATTGACAGCGTATACCATATGTATGATAATGTCCCCCTCAAGACCCATAATGGTCTCACGCGGTACTTTTTAAATAAATGTCTGATAACAGGGGGAAAAGGGAGACTCTTTTAATAATTAGCTGTTGATTGAGCAAAGAGAAATTAATGGATCCCTTGACCTTCAAGGCGGTAGTCAGGTTATCTTGGTTTCAAAGCTCTTTTGCGATGAACTATTGCCCGCCGGACGGAATCGAGGTTTCCATCTGGTTTTCATTGGTATTCCAGACAGACACGTGGAAATGCAGTAGTGCGCTGTGCTTCAGCTTCACAGTAAGACTCTTCAATATGTTCGTGCTGACATGTTGAGCAAAAATACTCTTACCCTCTGGTGTTAAGGATATCAGCAGTTCGTATATTGTGTTTCATATGAATATTTTTTTAATTCCAAAATTTGAATGCTCCGAAGTTTTTTCTGGTAATTTAGGGGCTATTTAATATCTGTACATCAATTAATGTTACACACGTGAATATCCTACCCATCTCATTGTTCGTCGTCGGCTCCTTTTTAGGAAGGTTGATGGTGAATCTTGACGCGGTTGTGAATATGCTGAGCATAGTGATCAACAGGAATGCCAATATTGTGCATGAAACCCGAGATACATTTGCATATAATATTAATTAGTCCTTACTATGGAGCACTTTCCTGACCTTTTCCTCCGCCTGGTGAATATTGTATGTACTTTGCTTACGGGTTAAGGATGAAGTCGGGCCAGTCGGAAGGGATTTTCCAGTGCAGTATTATAATCTGATGGAATTAACAGCACATAGGTCGCTTCTACTGCATCAGTGTGCATGTTTCATGAGGTTTGCGCCTCTCATCTGGAACGTACAAGAGGCATCAGGCAATGTAAGTGTCCTGAATCTTACAATATGAACTGGGGCTACAAATTTGCTGAATTCCCACCCTTATTATCAACGTGTTTATGTGGCTAATGGAAACAACATTTTTGCGTCAAAATGAAAGAGTGAAAGAGTGATTACTCAAAATCCATGGCATGTGATGTGAAGAGAGTAAATCATCCCCTTGTGCAACGTTATAAAAGAGACATGTATAGCGTGGGAATAATCGTGGCCGTTAAAAGGTGACCTTGTCGCCATATGTACATTCATTGTCGACCTTGTATGAAATAATAGATTTTTATCACGTCAGTTGATGCGGATCACAATCATGGGAATTTCCACCCAATCTACTGCTCACGTTTCTAATGTTAAACATACTTTTATCCTTTGTATGAAACTTACCTTATTTATTTGCGCTTCTCCAGTGACCCAAACAGATATACTGTATGATCAATTTCATAATGCCTCACTGGAAAGACTTTGGAGGAGGCAGAAGTTCAGGATTATTTCCCAAGTTGGAATAGTTATGTCGGTTCTGCCCTTCGACCGGACACATTCATGAATCTCTGTAACTATTTACTATTTTGGACGCCACGATAAGTTTCTAAGATCGTCCTGAAATTCATGGCATACTACAACAATTAACTACAGTATTTTGAACTCCGCGATAAGATAAGGAAATCGTAGTAGTCATGCTCCATATTCCTTCCAGTGGCTCTAGCAGGGGTGCAAGGCCATATTGGCCGGGTCTTCCCCACTCAACTATTATTTAAAGTCATGCATAGTTAGTAGTCCTTGAGGCTTTCGTATCGGAAGAGGCTCCTTTTGGCAGTCGAATGGTTCTTCCGAATTGTTCGGCCAAGGGCGTTGAAGCCAGTCATCCTGCCTGGTCTCCCGCGTGCCCCTCCTGGTTGCGACGTCGGGCACAGCTGATGCAGCGTA
>JYFJ02005990.1:0-22717 GCA_000934665.2 Catajapyx aquilonaris
ACCAATTAATCTGGCCATCATGGTGCAGAAGCAAGATATCATTACGTCATGAAATGATTTATTAAACAGAAATGTTGAAAATCAATTATAATGGTGGCATAATTTACTAACTAAACTCCTCTTTGTTTCAGTGTTTTACCAAGTGCGTGTTAGAAGATATGGGAACTGTAAGTAGCCTACACTAGCTCATCAATATACTGATGTTACAATTGACATAATACTTCTTGTAAAATGTATTGTATACTTGTCTATTTGTAAAATGTATTGTATACTTGTCTACTTGTAAAATGTATTGTCTACTTGTAAAATGTATGTCTACTTGTCTACTTGTAAAATGTATTGTCTACTTGTCTACTTGTAAAATGTATTGTCTACTTGTCTACTTGTAAAGGTATGTGTTTGTCTACATAGATGGACCAGTTTGGACGACTCCTTCCCATGAAAGTGGCAAACTTGATTGCACCAGGTGAAGACGAAAGGTCATACCGAGCAGTACTTGGAAGCGCCTTCAGCTCATGTCTTGACCAAGGTGATTAATATTAATATTATTAATAATAAAAGTATCAATATTACAAGTATATTGTTCTTGCACTTTTGAAGTGGAAGAGGAAATGTCTGAATCTGCTTCGATGGAGGAAGATTCCTGCGAGCTGGTGAACAGAGTGGTGGACTGCGCAGGACCCGCAGTGGCGCAACAATGTTCCTACTAAAACAATGCTTGTTTGCATTAAAATGTGTCTAGTATATATTGCTAAAACCTACAGATCTGAATAAACTAAAAATTTGACTAATATTGACCTTCATTTTTGGAAAATCAAAAAACTCGCCGCATGAAATAGTACCACTGTTGTCCGCATGGCCCTAAAAGTGGCAGTAGTGTTCAGAGAGGGAGGATGCGCCATCTATGTGAGACGTGCGGTACTACATGGACAGTGTTGCCAAGTTTTGCCCATAATAAAATATTGCACTCTATATGCTGATGTCACATTATTAGTAACAACTGCTTACCTCATCCGAATTATCTGGTTCTATTTTGCGTGCAAAGATGATTGAACGTGTATTTATACCGTTTCCGGCATGAGTGCAGCGGATATGTTTGGCGAGGGTTATTGCAACTCTGGGTTGAGTGCACATGGGTTGTCTGCAAAAATGGTGGTTTCTACAATTACTCTGTTTGTGTTGCTGTTAATAGCTGCGACACAAGCTGCCAATGACGTAGGTTACCAGTACCAACTATTATTAATGTGAAATGATGTTGACATAATATCATAACAGACACTAAAACTTATTGCTATGTTTTATTGCAGGATATTGAGGACTATTGCAGATTTTTGAACTACCAATCGCAATCAGTCGAAAAAGCCAAGAGTGACTGCGCTTTTTCCAACAATGACGTACATGTTTTTCCAGTGATCTTAGCAATTAATTTACACAACTCACTAATCAAGGCCTTACTTTCAGTGTAACCTGAGATGCATTTTTCTTAACCTGAAAGTGGTAAGTACAACATTTGCTAAATTGAGTTATCTCAACATTTTAAAAAGACATTGCTAACTATTGTCCTGCGAATATTTTGGCATAAAATGATATTATGTGGACAGCTGGATGCAGAAGGATGGCCTGTCCCGATAAGAGTCGCTGCAGAGTATGCCCCTGGCGAATCCAACTGGATGCTTCGAGAAGCCCTCCTAAAATACTACGAAATGTGTTTAAATCAAGGTACAATATCTGACTAATCTAATCAACATTTTGCACCCCATTAACTTCACAACAAAATTAATTCCATGGAGCAGTCCCGATCACGAGAGGTCGAGACACAAACGATTGCACTAAGCTGTGGCCAGTGACTCAATGCGTGGACCAAGCATTGTTGTATGTAAGTACTATAGCAGCAGCCATATAAGCCAAACCAGGACAAACACGCAAACAAACAAACATTGTCTTTTATATGTAAGTTATATAGAAACCTAATAAAACCGGGGTGACTTCAAATACATATAGTTAATTTGTGAAGCATACGAACTAACTTGTAAGACATTTATTAATTTCATTTACACAAATGATGTGTTATTAAGTAAATAACGCTCTAATGACATTTTAAATTTTCAGGAATGTAATGGCTACAATAAGTGAAGCTGTCATTGAAGAATTGTGATAGACAAATAAATGTCAAAAGTGACGGAAATCCGTGTACATTTTTGTGGATGACCCCACCTTCTCTCTCTATATAGTGTTGATATTATAGTTTTGTTCTGTGAGCGATAGTTCTTGTCTGATCAAACCGGAAGCAGGCTTGGAGCATCCCCTGATTGGATGGAGACTTTAAATCCGATGTGCACATCCGCAAAGGCATCCTTTCCAGTGGAAATCCTATTGAAAGTCAGACAATTATGATGCGCTGCCTGCTATTCTTCGCTCTGTTGGCCGCCT
Organism: Catajapyx aquilonaris; assembly: GCA_000934665.2. Lineage (NCBI taxonomy): Eukaryota > Metazoa > Arthropoda > Diplura > Dicellurata > Japygidae > Catajapyx > Catajapyx aquilonaris. The sequence continues at coordinate 2,431 of JYFJ02005990.1, forward strand.
GCGCCTTCTCGGCTGCTGAGGTCAAAGTTCATATATGCTGCACCCGCTGAATATTTGCCACTATAATGTTGTCTCTCATGTACAGGCTGGAACTTGCGCTTACGCACAATACGTCCCAGAAAATGCCCAGAACGCACAACACGAGTGCCTGAGCAACAGCCCAGAGGTTAGTCTTTCACTTATTATTATTATCATAATTATAATAATTATAATAATAACAATTATTATTATTGAATATTAATTGTTAAAATATAACAATTATTTTATCGTTTTCAGTGCTATGACAGATGCCTTCTGGAGAAGCTGAAGTCTGTAAGTGTGTCTGCTCTACGGCGTCTAAATATTGTAATATCCTGCTGACACTTCAATATTGTTAATTATGAATTTACTGCTAATTGTAGCTGGATAACGAAGGCTGGCCCCGCCCACGCAAGTTCGCAGACCACTTCATCCCAGAGGCTGCCAACCCCCGATTGCACGAGCTCCTTCGCAGAAGCTTCAGACACTGCCTGCCCAACGGTGAGTCCTGATTTGGCCATATTTGGTCTATAATTTGTTTAATTTTTTTCTCCTCTTCTAATTAATTGTAGTCGATCTTCGATCCAACATGGAGAGCGATTGCGTCACCGTTCAGTCCATCTCTTCCTGCGCATGGCGTGCTTTCTTTAAGGTTTGAAATATTTCAATGTACCATACTGTACACGTCCGAAATTCAGTTTGTTTACTACATTCTCCCACCTTTTTTTTTCAGGAATGCTAAATACTTCCATGAGAATAAAGGCGTCCGTGTGTAATACCTGATTTGCATTGAAATAAATATCACATTTAGCACAATTAGACATTGGTACTTTTCATTGCGTGCGACTGGTGCATGTTGTTTCAGGAATTATTACTGAAGGATCAGGAGACGTCTGGAATAATATAAAAATTGACTCATCACAATTATCGAAATGTAATTTGTATGTAAGTTATAATAAAATCTCACTGTTACAAACGCATACGGCCATCGACTGTAACATACCATAAATAAAGCTTAAACTCGCATATTACAGATTTTATTGGCTCCCAAATGGTGCAGTTACTGCAGTCATTATTTGTCCGAAAATTTTCACACAGTACCACCGAAGCTTCAGCTAGTTATCTCTGTACAGTGTGTAGCCTACTGTACATAATTTATCCAAAAATTAATATAGTTTTTTCGTTTCACTATAGTGAGCAGTAGAGCCTATAGTTCAGACTCTTTATTTGAAGATTTGTTACGAAAAATGTTTAAAACAATAAATTGCTGGCCATCATTATTTGCAATTTCGGACTTTAGATAAGAGTTGTTGTACCGGATGCGAACTTTTATAGGCTGGATGGGTTAGTCGCACTTTATCGAAATGTCGTGGGCGAGAAAACTGTATCTCTAAACCGGAAGCAGCAGTCCCACCCACCAACCCGATTGGATTAATTAATTAACTGTCACTTAGGTCATCAGATATAAAGCATTATGTTGCTTCCTGACACTCCCGGATTCACCATCGAGTGTCTCACACAATAATTATTATTGTCGAGAGATGCGTTTGCTGCTACTGTTTGTACTGGCCGTTGTCGGCTTCAGCCTTCCAACAGCTCAGGTAAAATTGTACAGAATATTATTATCACATACTTTATCTCACACGTTGATTTATGCCAGGCCAAAATATGCAATTACATCGATTACGTCAACCAAAGGACCAAGGACACAAACGCATTCTGTATGTCCCAGAATTCCCATCAGGTACTACTATTACTACTACTACTACTACTACTACTACTACTACTACTACTACTACTACTAATAATAATAATAATAATAATAATAATAATAATAATAATAATAATAATCTTTTCGACAGTGTGTGCCAAAGTGCGTCCTGAAAGATTTGGGAACGGTGAGATATTTTAAATGCCAGGTTGATTATTATCATTTACGTAATGGAAAGTTAATTTTGATGATTTAAATTTTTTTAGTTGGATCAACATGACTGGCCTAAGGCAAGAAAAGTTGCGGACAATTTTTTCCCTGAAGCGGTCCATCCCAGATTCCACGAGAACCTTCGTCGATCTTTCAAACACTGCACACCTTCTGGTCAGCTGTTCATTCAAATTATCCAATTTTTAATTAGAGCGACTAATTTCACATTAAGCTGCTGATTACTCAGGGAGAGTCAATGGGATTTAAAATATTCGGTCTAATTGGCTGTGAATTAAAATTAATTTTTAGATTATGCTAATGGCCCATTGACTAATGAAATTAGCCTGACAAATAAGCAGCTTAGTGTCCTTAAATACATTACCGCCATTTAAGTTTAAACACACTCTATCGGCTGTATGGGTAGCTATAAAATTTTACTCAACTTGAAACATTTTGCAGAACATGTCCGGTCCAACATGGTGGCCGACTGTGAAACTATCCAAACAATCTACAACTGTGCATGGGAAGAATTCGTCAAGGTAAGAAAAGTCTATCGTGGAGTTGCCTACTGTATACATTCCGAGCTACATTCATACAAACCTTTATTTAATAATGCTCTACTTTCAAAAAATTGACATAGAGACGAGTATGATTATCGCATATTTACACATGTTAAGCATATTTTATACTAGTAAAATATGCGATAGACATACTCGTCTCTGTGTCAGCGTATAGGGTATAGATAATTATTAAATTAAATTGTAGTTTAAAATGACATTGTGTCTAATACGAATGATTATTTTCCAGGCATGCTAAACGATCGGACGTGGAAGAGAGCACAATTTTTTTAAATAATAAAAAAACAGCTTCTCAATATCAACATTCTGGAATTGGAGTCAGAAAAATTTCATCCAACGTTTCAAATAGGAAATAATAATAGTAATTAAATCTCTCCAGAAATGGCTATGTAATGTCCCGTCGCAATAAAAGCAGACAAAGTTATGCAACCTCACCACATAATCATACATTCGCAAATTATGCTTGACAATGCGTGGGATGATGCTGACTAACACATTCTATGAATATGATAAAAATGCGTGTCAGCATCCGGTTTACGCATTCCCGCAGTCTAATTTACAGGAAATCATCTCAAGCACCTGCGACGTAAGTACCTTAGTGTTTCACTATATGAGATTGTATGTTTATGCTCGATATTTATAAAAATAATGCGCACTCAACTTCTTGTAAACACATACGATATATGATCTCGGTGCAATTAAGGTTTGGCCCGGTGCCACGCACTGCACTTGGGTCATGTAATAATTCTCGGTACTAAATGGCGTAGAAATGCGGAACCGTAATCTGCAGTGACGCCGGAGTTACATACTGTATATGGAGAGGGCCATAAATCGCATCAAGTTGCGTCGTCAGAATATATATATACGCACCGACGCTCTTTAAATACACTACGTACTCTACTCACTCGCTTACTTCACTTTACACCAGTGTTACGAGCAGGTCAGCATCATCATGTACTTCTTCCTCTTGGCTCTTCTGCTCGGATTGTCCTGCTGCCAACATGGAACTGCCCAAGGATATGTGAGTTGTCTGGAACAATATTGTTGGGGAGGGTCATTGTTGAGCTGACTTATAATAAGATATTAATATTTTTTAGAGCAATGGAAACGGGGACTGCCAGCATCTGAACAAGTTGCCTCATTACGTGCAGATGACGCAGTGGGATTGCCTGGCTCAAGACCCTGAAGTAAGTGCATTGATTTTTGGTCAAGTACGTAGCACTTAGATTAAGTGAAGTATAGCAGTACGGAGGGCTACAAGTTAAGTGTTTGTAGTAGTTATAGCGATTAATTTCAGCTGCTATCAAAAATATTATGTGCTAATTTTGAGCCGTAATTGGCTACTTCAAAAGAAAATAATTGTTAGGGTGAACTATTCGTTTTTACAAATTTTTAAATATCAGTAGTTAATATTGAAAACATTCACTACAATTATTAAGCATATTAATCATATCGGATTAAAATTTAATTCTCCAAGAATATACAGCAGCAATATTATTTCATAATTCTCGAAATAAAATTAAATTAAAGGGCGATTCTTGCAAACTGATTTATCTAATAATCTATAGAGCTATTTAGAGCTAATGGCTATTTTTAAAGCCTTTGATTAAAACAAAGTATCAAAATATATAATATTATCCAAAACATTCGCTACACAATGTAATCATAATCTTATCGGATTAAAATTGAATTCTCGATGAATATGTACTTATACAAAGTATACAGTAATGATTTTTTTTACTAAAAATGTTTCAATTAAAGGGCGATTCTTGCAAACTGATGCGGTCCTTTCACTAATTAATCTACAGCTATTTAGAGCTAATTGTCATTTTAAAGCTTCTGATTCAGATGACGTTGCTGCTTGTGAATTATTTCAACTTCTGAATAATTACGATGTGAGGTTAACCTTCAGTGTGCCATAATATTGTTTGGGAAGTCTACTGAATCATCCTTATGGACGAAACAACATACTGTGCACATGAATAACAAACCATTCACATGCTTGTGACGTAACTCTTCGTTACGAAACTGTTCAGATCCTAATTAAATCTGACAAGTCAGAAAATAAACTGTCACCTTTTGTACCCCCAACAATTCTCGACAAGTAAAATGCCAGACAATTACTTTACATGCTTTCTGTTGTACTTCCAGTGTCATGACAAGTGTGTGTTCAAGAGACTTGGCGTGGTGAGTTATATTTTTAGATCAGCAAGTGCATCATAAATGCTAATAATTTTCGCCACATTTTGCACTAGATGGATGAAACCGAATGGCCCAAACCATGGGAAATTGCGAAGGAATTTGCAGGAGGAAATGTCAACATGCGTCTGTTCAACTCGGCTTGGAGGGCTTTTGCTCACTGCAGTCCTTCCGGTAAATTCATTCAGAAATTTAATTTAAAAAAATTATGATTAAAAAAAACGAGCTAATTGAATTTTTCTGCAGATGATGCTCGAAGAGGCAGAAGGAGCACATGTCAAGATATTCTGACTTTGGTTCTGTGCGCTTGGCAGCAAATGTACCAGGTATGACCCTTTCTTTATTAACTGCGTATACTTTGGGCAATGCAATCAACATGTACTAATTACTCGCCTTAATTTTTGCAGGATTGCGGAGCAGCAAAATAGGCATGTTGGAGGGCAACACAAGACTTAAGACTGCATTTACTGAGCTGTTTACTATAATCGCAACATAATGGCAATAATTTTAATACTCATTTTTAATATACATGCGATTCTGCCAAGCAATGATTTATGCTTGATAATGTTTAAAAAATGTGCTTATTACGTGGGTATTCCCCAGGGCAATATGCTGACATAACAGTGCAAGTAACACTATTAAAGTTGTTCACTCCCAGGGGAAGTCGGCGCATGTACATAAATTGTCCACTTCAAGGCTGCCAAGTACTCGTATAATAATAATTATAAATAACCTCGCACTGTAAGTTTCACCAATAAAAATTCATTGCATGTCATTAGACCGCATATTGAGTTTTTGTTTGAGAATGAAAACGATTTTGTTTCAGGAGTTCAATTTGGATGTGTTTGGGAAATTCGACTTGCCTTTCTGATTGTTGCATGATGTTGTCTACATGAAAAATTAATGTTGTGACACTTCCACGGGAAGAAACTTTCCGAATTTTCCCAGAAATTTATTTTCCAAGACTTAAAACAGGTTTAAAGGACTGTAGAGGAGAATAATTATCAATTTACATTTAATTATTATTCGCATGCTGTACAGTGTACTGCAGCTGCAGTTTACTCATGGAAGTAAAAAAGAGTATGAAATTAGCCATTCAAATTCATTTTTTTTGATCTCAAAGATTTCTGTCACATGGTGTCGTAAGAGTGTGACGTGTCACTGTGTATAAAACAAGTCCAAGATCACAGGAATGTCGCGCGTGCAAATAAAATGTGTCCTCAGCCATATCCGTTTCAAATTTGTGTGTTTAAAATCAATTCGCGTCGCGTCGTCTGTCGCCTGATCTCTTTTTTTTCGCGAAATGACGAGAGTTTTTTTTTTTTAAAAAAAGAGAGACGTTGCGAAATGATTGGGTTACGCCCTTGGCCCATTGAATTAAGTAGCGACCTTGGCATTGCGTAATTTTTGAAGATGAACCAGCACACTCCCCCAGCCATAAATTTAGACAGCAATAAACCCATTCCTTCATCTTCATCTTTTTTTTTAAAAGTCACTTCCGCGCCAGAAGGATATGGGACCCAAGAATGGCGTGTTTGTTCCCGGTGTGTGTATATGCCAGCTTCTTCATCTCATGACACATACACGTACACATTGCGCTTGTTACCCCCTAAACGAGACGCTCATTAACTTTTTATGGGGGTTGAAATTGCGACGTTACTGCTTCTTACTGGCTCAGGACAGGAAATCAACATAATTACGTGACACATCAACAATGTCCAGAAATTGATTATATAATCTTAATGGCATAAAAATATTTTTACAAAGTCATGCTTGAAGTTCAAAAAAACATGACACAAATTTTTGCAAGTCTAACCCAACCTAACCTACATCACAGGCGATTAAACTATTTATTCTGCAATTAGTGTATATACCTTTCATATTTTCTCATTCGTAATCTAATGTAGCGTACTATTGTCTGTCAGAAAATATTTAAAATTCAATCCTAATATTCTTCCCATAACAACGGCCAAAAATGATATTACCAATTATTTACAAAATGCTGCAAATATTTGTTACAAATAATTACTGCTTGAAGTTCAAAAAAAACATGACATTTTGCAAGTCTATAATCTAATAAGATTTCCATCACAGTTGATTACTCTCTAATTCTTCTGCAATTAGTGTCTACCTTTCATATTTCTAATTCGTAGTCTAATGTACTATTGTCTGTCCGAAAAATTTTAAAATTAAATCCTAAAGTTCTTCCCCATAAAACGGTCAAAAAAACAATGAATGAAATTTCCAGGAAAAGAATATGCAAAAAAATGGCGAGAAATTAACCCCCGTGTAGTTTTTTGCACTGACACGAATGTGGCGAGTGTCTCTTCCCACAACCTTGAGAGAATTGTATGCACAAAAAAAAGGTGTAAATTTTAATCCAAGAGACGATGCGGAACAGCATCCGTATAAAAGCAAGGAACGAGGTGGAAAAGGAAGAAAAGGTGTGAAAGGACAGCTCCAAAGATGATCAAGGCCTTCCTCATCGCTCTTTGCTTCCTGCAAGTCGTCCTGGTAAATCAAATTTAATTGTCTTACATTGGTTTTTTTGTACAAACAAATAGGGTAAAAACATTCTTCTCTCAAAACTGGGTACTCATTGTACTGTACATATAATAATTATTTTTAACTGTGATTTTTTCCCCTTTCAAATAAGGCTGATGATGATCACAAGTGCTGGGATGAATCTAAAGTTCCGGATGATTGGAAGGCAATAGATCAGAAATGCGGAACTGATAACGATAACGCCGACGAAGTTACTGCGGTAAATTATTTTTAAATAGGTTATTAAATTCGCACAATAATTTGAATATTTTTTGCCGACTCAACGCAACGGGCTAAACCGCACATAATAAATAATAAAAATCTCACTTTCTTCTTCAGTATGTCAACCCCTTCACAAATTGCCTCATGATGTGTGTTAAAATATTTTACTGAAACTGGCAGTTAAATTATTATTATGCAGTTTATAATATCATGTTAAAATACACAGCGGGACAGGGTTAAAAGGGGTGATAATAATAATGATAATAACAAACATTTCGGTTTTCAGTGCCAGTTCAAGTGCTACCTGGAGAATCATAAGCTGGTAAGTTACTAACAGTCAAACTCGAGTTTGACTGCAATTTTAATAATAATTAATATTTGAAACACTTTCAGGTGGATGATTCAGGTCATCCCTTACTGGAAAGATTCATTGAAACGATGAAATTGGCTGCATATGATCAGTACAGGGATCAATTAAACGCAGCAACTAAGACTTGCTTGGACCAAGAAGGTCAGTAAAATTAACCAGGATGGTCACTAACGGCGATTAAAACATGCTCGGTTTAATTGCAGGAGAGAATGTGGATCCTGAAGGTGATGATTGTGCTGGTTACCAGGCTCTTCTGGACTGCCTGAGAACCAAGTTTCATGAGGTAAGAAGTTCATGTAATATTTGAGAAGTACATTATGTAATTTCATGTTTTTTTTTGCAGTTTTGCTAACTTGTCTTTTTTTTCGGCAACGGACAAGTAGAAGATCGGATGCCAGTAATGAAACATACCCTGTAATACTGTATCATCGCAAATAAATAATTTGCAAGTTATTCCTTATAAGTATTATTATAATGTGACTCTAACAATGTTTTTTTCCGTCTAATTTATGTAGTCTGCAGTTTTCAAACCTAATGGTTACTTTAACCATATAAAATTGCTATTTTTCGTTAAATGGCTTCTAATTGTGGGTCCAAAAATAGTGAAAAAATTCAGACTTGTTACATACTTGTACATTGAAGGCATCTTCGGCTGCCACCCACAAATTTTTTATTACAATAAAATTTTTAAACAAGAAACAAACTATATGCTGGACGTATTAATACTTTCATTTTTGGAGTACATTTTTTATACTTTTTATGAGCATATTTCGACATTTTGGGCGTGAGTAGCAGCCACATTCATCTATACGTAATAAAAGTGATTTCATATTTTTAAATTACTTTAAAGGAGCTAACTGCGCATAATTTGTGCAAGTATTTGTGTTGCAGCACCCTGCATATGTACCCTAAATCAGTTTACAGCCTGTTTCCGTGACGAACAACTGGCTACGGTAATTATTCAGCCGTGAAATCGGACTGAAGGACCTTCCTGTCCTGTAAAATTGAGTCTTATATAAAGAGAGTTTTACAGGTTTTGTTGTCTGCAATCATGGCTATGCGTCTCATCGGATTGTTGTTTGCTGTGGTCGCAGGCGTGCCTTTGGAAGGTCCAGGCGGCTGTCCGGATTCGATGCCTTGGATCCCTGACATTGCGCATCCGGACTGTCCAGTCTCGGAAGAGGTAACTTGCAAACATTATTAAACCGGACATATTAACGAACATCCAAAATATTTCTAGTGCCAGCAACGTTGCCTATTGGAACGAAAAGGACTGGCAAGTACCTCACACCAGACCATGTACAGTGTAATGTAATGAATATTGCTCTGTACCTTATCGTACCAGCTGTACTATGATGGGTTCGTGGACATCGGACGAATCTACGAGCTGATCCACGACGTCCATGTGCCCTTCAGGCTTCAGGAAATGGTCGAGTCTATGGCAGACACCTGCTTCCACATGCACGGTAAGACTGGAAAAAAAGAGTGATTGGAAAATGAGGCCTGTCAGGTTTGACTACTGTACAAATGATATTAATGTTCGTTGAAAGGTGAGGAGGCAGGTGAATGGGGTTATATGGAAGAGCGCCAGATGAACAGGTGTGAACCTTACGAGAGATTCGCCGATTGTCTACGTACCAACAGCAAATTGGTAAGTCAACACGTCACGCTTTTTTGCATCTTCTGTAGTGTTCACATTATTATTTTTTCTCTCCAGGTGTGTCCAAAGTGAGCATCATTTCATCGCCAGCCATGAATATAGTCAATGTCTGCAATAAATTTCGTTACAAGTTGTGCCCAGTCATTTTTGTGAATTATCCAGCCCCATGTGTGATGTGTAATCTACACATGTACAGTTGTACACGCTCTGAATATTCTCCAAATGGAAATTAGTATTTTTAGGCGAATTAGGATAGACAAATAAAGCTGGTAATTATTTCAAGTAAATCGATTGCCTTTCCGTTTACTGACTTATTCCGAACATAAAGTTCATGTCTCCTACAGTATACATTACACCGAAAGTGAAACGAAAGCCACCTGGGGTCAGTACATTACTTTCACACGACATTGTTAACAATAACGCGGAAACCTGATGTGTTATAATTCCTTCTATTTTTTTTGTGACGGGTCAAACCAACACGTAATTTTAATGCGTCCATCACGCAAGAGAGCGCAACATCACACGGCCATGCTCTTCCTGTGCGCTTTATTCAGCGGTCTTCTTGATGGACATTGTCGCCTGCCTATTGTTGCCAAGTGTCACGAGTTTAGCGGCCAACTGCCAGCTTCCGCCTTCCGTATTTGCCACATAACACCGGAGATGCACGTATCCTGATTGCAATATTTTTTTTTTAAAAAAAATAATGAGAGCCAATAAACACCTCCTATATTAAGCCGCGCTCGATGCCAATAATTCTCACAAACTTTTAAAAAATCCGAGCTTGAAGATGAAGCTTGTCGTTTGTATGTGTTTGCTGATATTAGGTGCAGATGCCGACACCTTCGAAAATGTAAGTTAAATTATGCAAATTATAATTATTTTGAAGTTTAAATCCGTTCACTCTACTGCAATCCTGACTTCAAGCTGTTGTTAATTAATTAATTGATGTGTTGCAGTTTGAAGGATCTGGTACTTCACCCGGCCGTAATTGCGATCGAGAGTCGATTCCTGAGGTAAGTACTGTACACAAAAGTACTTTAGCTCTGTACGTAAAATAGATAAGAAGCACTCATTTATCTTGGGTGATTTCAGTGCGCATTCCGATGCAGCTTGATGGATACGAAACTGGTAAAAAGTTCAAGGTGAGATCAAATTGAGCCCGTGACATTTTTGTTTGTCAATCTTTCAGCTGAACTCAGAAGGGAAAGTAGACCAGACTCAAGTGGACACACAAATTCGACAGATGATGGAGGATAACAAGGCTTCTCACAAGAGAGATCTCCAGGCACTCAAAGCCTTGAAGCAATGCTCGCAAATGAAAGGTCAGAAATTATTGCTTTATAATAGTTAAAAAGTATTTTCTGCGTGTCAAAGTTCAAGCTACTGAACTATTGTGCTTTTTAATTCACAGAAACAGTAGTAGACCCAACCCTGTCTGATTGTCAAGGATACACTCCTCTCTACAACTGTTTCATTCAACGCATGAACTAATACGCCCTGAAAATTTGTTAATTAGTCTAATCGCACTTTAGAAATAAAAATTGGTCAGCCATTAACCAGGTGTCACCCAACTTCCCAACAGAATACTCTGCATTTTTCAGTGAGTTTAAACAACATGTTCCGTCAAAACGAAAGTATTTTTTTGCGCAATATAGGTCATGGTGCATTTTTGTTGTATCTTCAAATTGTTATCCTTACTCCCATTTTTGGGGTTAAGTAATTACCCTTCCAGCCTTGCCAAAAATGCGGCTAATTATATAAAGTTACCGAAGAAGCATCACACCTTAATTGTCATGAAATAATAAGTCACGCAAATTTTGCCCCCAATATAAAATTTAGAGGCTGCAACATCCGGAGGTGTGTTTGCAGGGGGTGGCCATTGCCCAAAAAAAACCACCCACTTCCATATCACGCCCTACATATTATACACACACAAATACTGAGTGTCTGTATATATATTGGGATGCGACTCATCCTCATTGCCTCAGTAATTGTTGAAGTACAGACCATGATGCTGGTGCTCGGGATTCTGTTGTGTTCAGTCTGTGTCTCTGCTGGACCAGGACAACAATGCATGGATAACATGAGGAGCAGGAGTGAGGTATATGTTGCATTACACTCATTACCTTTTTTATCAATTAAATGAAGTAAGGTCGCTTTATCATTCAGATCATTGTTCAAAAAAAAAGTCTACTCACCCTAAAGGTAATGAGCTTAAATATTAGCGAAGAACAGTGCCAGTTTTACATCAAATTAACGGCTCAATAACCAACTTTGAAAATCCCGAGTATTACCCATCGAGTGTTCATGTCAAAGTTGCATGACCCCTGTTCGCTCATTGCGCAATGACAAAGCTGTTGAGTAACTCTAGCTGCTTCCTCCCACTATTCATGACCCATTGTCGCACTTATGGTGTAATCGTTCCGGTTTTGTGTCGTACTTGATACAATTAGGGCAGATCGAGTACAATCCTCGAATTGAGATAACAGTATTTTTTTGTCAATAATTTTCTGGCTTTATTTCCAGTGCCTCTCTCGATGTTTGCTGGACAAATTGGGACTGGTGAGTACTACTTACTCTCGGAGTAACCTTTTTATCGCAAAGAGAAAAAAATTAATTGCACTTTCGCGTCGGTTCAATGTTATTGCTTCTGATTATTAACAGCGATGTTTTTTTTCAAGCTGGATGAAAAAGGCCGACTTGTGCAATCGATTCTGAGGCAGGAGTTTCCTAATTATTGGGAACCGCCAACTACAACCGGGGCACCTTCTGACACCGTGTCGCTGTCAGAGGTCGTGACCTGCCTCAAAGAAGAAGGTGACCAAAGGGAAAGTGATACTGAGCCCACATTAAATCAAAATGAATATTTTGCTACATTTTATGAAGCATGTTCGTTCTGACGGTTTTGCAAGCAGCAGAAATATTAAATCCTGATATTATTGTAATATTAAGATAATTATGCCTACCACTTTGATCTGTAATCAAGTGATTCGCATGTGCGTCTTTGGGTTGGCAATGTTAATGTTGCTTCCTGCCTTTCAAAATTTTACTATAGCTTCAACTGTCTGTTACAGCCAAAGTGGTTCAGACGGAGAAGCTGACGTGCAAGGACTACGACAACCTGATGTACTGCACCATACTGCATCCCAAGGAACAATATTACGACGAATACGACACAATCGAAAGCGGCGATCCACAACCTGGTGTCCATCTCGCAGGAAGTGTATCAGCTCAAAACAACAAACATATTTTTCTTCCGCCTCTGATACTACGACGGCATTAGATGACAAATAAACTTACCTCTTAACAGGAATATTTATGTGAATGGTGCACTATTCTGTATAAACCGACAATCAGAAACTATCAGTTTGAAATAAATTAAGGTTGGCTCCCTGGACCTGGGCATTCCTACACATAAAGAATTGAAGTTCTCACAGTAGTTACGTCAAAGGAAACTATCATTTTAATAGCCAGTTTTTTGACCTAGCCCGACTGAATAAAGGATTGAATGGACAACAATGGTGCGAGGAAGTCACTGCACAGTTTCCCATAGGAGGAGAACAGATGAAGCATGATCTCGTGTGACTTGGGTGCATTTAGATGAGAAATTTTACGAGTTGTCATTAACTAGATACAAAAGAGGGTTTATGATGGCCACAGGAAATGCGCAATTTTTTATATAAAAAAACGCAGGTTACTATAAAGATCAGTGTCGCACACTATGTCATTGTCACGGCTGACGACATCAGAGCAACATGAAGGGTTTGCTCTTGATGTCTCTGGTTCTGATCGCCATTCAGTCTGTGGTCCATGCGCAGGGCGAGGAGGGTAAGGTCGGTATTGCCTAATCAAAATACTCCCAAAATATGAGAATAATATTTTTTCCTCTTATTAATTTTCTCACAAGTGTTTGCTATTACTTGTAGTGTCCAGAGCAAAGAGTGATATCTTCCGTGCTTGCGAGTTGCATGAACAGAAAACCCCGAACTAAGCGAGGATTACCACCCGAAATGGCCGCGAAATTTACTCCTGTAAGTTGGAAATCTCTAAAGCCCATGCCTTTATAATCAGATTAATATTATATATATAATAATTAATAATATATATCATTATAAATTCCAGTGCTCCCTCAAGTGCCTAATGAAAAGGTTGAACCTGGTAAGGCCTACTGGATGTGAACATTTTGCACCACTTCTAATAACAATAGCTTATTATTATTATTATTATTATTATTATTATTATTATTATTATTATTATTATTATTATTATTATTATTATTATTATTATTATTATTGTCATTAAGCTTGACGGCAATGGTCGCATGCTGAAGGAGAAAGCATTGGCACTGATGGACGACTGCAGCAAACAGTACAAAATGTTCGAGGATGTACTGAAGCAGGCTATGGCGTGTGCCGATGCACATGGTAACAATTAACAGGACAATATATTGTACCTTCAGTTACGAGTACTAACATTGCGTTCGTTTCATTTTCAGCCGAGGAGGTAGACGGGAATGAAAAGGACCCCTGCCCTTCCTTCCGGGGCTACAGAAGCTGCGTATTTGATGTGCCCAACTGAACTTTGTGTAACAAGAAGAAGGATAAAAGCGGATAAAATAATTATGTAAACCTAATTATAAAGTACAGCGGGACCCACCAATATTACGCCAACTGCAATCATTACAGCCTCCTGTAACCAGCATATACTGAGAGCTAATAAACTATTTTTATCAGCATGCGAATGGATTTCACTAGCCAAGCAAATCATGAAGCTACAGCTCACTGTTTTATCCATAGAGTGCAATTTTATCAAAGCGGTTTTATCACAGTTTCAACAATAGCAGTAGTGATGATTTACGATGGTCAGTAAAGAAAAAGACAAACAGACTAATGAATAAATAACTAAATAACTACATTAGACAGAAAGGAAGGAAGAAATCAAATGATTTGGATTCTGGAGGAAACAATTATTCTGAATTATCCTAAAAATTGCACAATTAAAATGGAGAATTTATCCCTTCAATATGGTCGCTGATGGGAATTACAAAAATATATTCTAAACCTACATGACTGCCATGAAATTCTTATTGTTCAATAAAATAAATAATTATTGCACTATAAAGGCGTGGCCTGCACAAAAATGATGTGGTCAAGTGAGTCACATTGGCAAAATATTGTCACGTAATTGACCACATAATCAGGGAACAATCAGGGAACAATGCTGTATTGAGATAACAGCTAGTTCTAAGCAATTTTCTGCTTTATTTCCCGTGCCTCTCTCGATGCTTGCTGGATAAATTGGAACCTGGTGAGTACTATACTCTGGGAGTAACCTGCAAATTTTTATCGCAAAGAGAAAAATTAATATTGCACTTTTGCGTCGGTTCAATATTGGCTAAATTATTGCTTCGGATTAACTGTGACGTTGGCTTTTTTAAAGCTGCATGAAAAAGGTCCGACTTGTGCAATAAATTAAGGTTGGCTCCCTGGACCTGCTGGATATTCCTATAGATACACATAGAAATGCAGTTCTCACACTAGTTACGTCAAAGGAAACCATCATTTTAATGGCCAGTTTTTTTGACCTAGCCCGACTGAATAAAGGATTGAATGGACAACAATGGTGCGAGGAAGTCACTGCACAGTTTCCCAGAGAACAGGTGCAACATGATCTCGTGTGACTTGGATGCATTTAGGTGTCGAAATTTTACGAGTTGTGATTAACAAGATGCAAAAGAGGGTTTGTGATGGCCACAGGAAGTGCGCAATGGTCGCATTTAAAAAAGAAGCCCAGGTTACTATAAAGATCAGTGTCGCACACAATGTCATTGTCACAGCTGACGACATCAGAGCAACATGAAGTGTTTGCTCATAATGTCTCTGGTTCTGATCACCATTCAGTCTGTTGTCCATGCACAGGATGAGGAGGGTAAGGTCGGTATTGCCTAATCAAAATACTCCCAAAATATCAGTATAATATTTTCCTCTTTCGTAGTGTCCAGAGCAAAAAGTGTTAACGAACGTGTTTGCGGGATGCATGAGCAGAAAACCCCGAACTAAGCGAGAAATACCTCCCGACGTAACCGAGAAATTTACTCCTGTAAGTTGGAAATCTCTAAGCCCATGCCTTTATAATCAGATTAATAATATATTATTAATATAATATATATAATTATTCCAGTGCGTCCTCAAGTGCTCAATGAAAAGGTTGAAACTGGTAAGGCTTGTTGGATGTAACATTCTGAACCATTTCTAATATAACATTGAGTCTATTATTATTATTATTATTATTATTATTATTATTATTATTATTATTATTATTATTATTATTATTATTATTATTAAGCTTGACGACAATGGTCGCATGCTGAAGGAGAGAGCATTGGCAATATTGAACGACTGCAGTAAACAGTACAAAATGTTCGAGGAAGTACTGAAACTGGTCATCGTGTGCATCGAAAGACATGGTAACAATATTAATTGGACAATAAATAATTATTTTACCTTCAGTTACTAGTGCTATTAAACATTGCGTTCGTTTCATTTTCAGCCGAGGAGTTAGACGGGAATGAAAAGGACCCCTGCCCTTCCTTCAGGGGCTTCAGAGACTGCGTAGTTGATGTGGCCAACGAAGCCCTTTAACAAGAAGCTGATATAATTATTATGTAAACCTGATTATAAAATACAGCGGGACCCACCAATATTACGCCAACTGCAATAATTACCAGCACACTGTGATAGCCAATAAAGTCGTTTATCAAACAATATAATATGATTTCACTCACAAGCAAATGTGGGTTCATCATGAAGCTACAAAGGATGGCTCACTGCTTTATCAAAGTTTCAACAATAGCGTATAGTGGGTTAAGATGGTCAGTAAACAAACAAACAGACAGACAGACGAATGATTAAATAACTAAATAAAGAAATAAAAAGAAAGAAGTTCAATGCTTTTGATTATGGAGGAAACAAGATTATTTTAAATTATCCTAAAAATGCACAATTTACTTACTGGTGGTGTGTTATACGATGGTTAGTAAACAAATAAACAAACAAACAAATTCAATGTTTTGGATTATGGAGGAAAAAATTATTATAAATTATCCTAAAAATTTGACAATTATTAAAATAAAGAATTTAGCCCTTCAATATTGCTCATTGGAATGACTTAAAATTTATTCTGAACCAATAAATGATGCAATGAAATTATTATTGTTCAATAAAATAAAAATTGCACTAAAGGCGTGGCCTGCACAAAAATGATGTGGTCAGTCACATTGGCAAATATTGTCACGTTATTGGCCACATAATAATCAGGGAATATCGGCAACAATGCTGTATATTGGTTGCTAGATAATTTTTTATGAGCGCAACCGAATGCGCACTTGCGTTTGTACAAAAATCATCTTTAGGAGGCATATTTTCGTACATCGCTCAGCACCAATCTGTGTAAATTGACACATTCCTAAACCTAATTATCATTATGTAATTATTTTAGGTTTGCTCACTGATATGTACAAAATATCTGTACGTATAGCCACTAATACGATGCGAAGTTCTCACAGTAGTTGCACAACAGGAAACTATAATTTTAAACGCGTTTTTTGACATATAGCGACCGGTCTGGATGGCTAACGCCCGACTGAATAAGGATTCCACAGGAATAACGACACTGGACAACAATGGTGTCGAGGAAGGTCCGACTGCAACAGATTCGCATCGAATAGATCCTCATCGCGTGCGACTTTTTCGTTACCATTAGGCGTCGAAATCCCCTCTGGGTTACGAGATGGCGTCTAATTCGATGACCACAGGAAGTCCGCAATCGTCACGCTTGTCCTTCCCTCCGACTATAAAGATGCAGGGAGTGACCACACAACCGGTTATCACTGTCACCAGACGACATCTGAGCAACATGAAGGTCTTGCTCCTAACAGCTCTGGTTCTGATCGCCATCCAGTCTGTAGTAGTAGTCCATGCACAGGATGATAATAAGGTCTGTAATGCCTATTCTTGTTCCGGACAGTACTGTGTTGTAACACATTGTTTTAGTGCCCAGATAAACAGGTGGTTATGAGCGTGGTGGGGGGTTGCTTCGCCACAGGCGGCCGAAGGAAGCGAAACATGCCTCCAGAGATGGCAGAGAGGATCACTCCTGTAAGTGTTAGCCTTTAATTTAATTTATATTTCATTAAAATAATGCATGTCCTCGTAATAATTTCAGTGTGTCGTCAAGTGCATCATGCAGGGTCTGAATCTGGTAATTATTGTATTATTATTATTATTATTATTATTATTATTATTATTATTATTATTATTATTATTATTATTATTATTATTATTATTAGTTCGACTCCANCTCCAGTAACAAAATGCCGAAGGAAAGAGGATTGGCCATATTGGACGACTGCATGACACAATACCCAATGTTCGCCCCTATCCTGGAGAAGGCCAAGGAGTGCGTCGCAACTCATGGTAACAATATATTAACTGGACAATAGAACCTTCAGATGCGACTTGTAATATTGCGTGAATTATTTTTTTTCAGCCGATAGTTTAGATGGAAAAGATAAGGAGCCCTGCCCAACCTTCAGTCCCTTCAGAGAGTGTTTAATCAAGGCAGTCATGGGAGGTTAACAATCTGTTAAAATATATAACGTCAACCTAATTATAACACAACATGCGGTACCCACCAATATTATATGCCACAGGACTTACTTCCACTTGTAACCAGCAAATTGAGAGCCAATAAAGTTCTTCATCAAACATTACAATGGATTTCACCTACCACTGAAACAATGTGGCTACAAAGCAACAAAACTAACCCAATAAAAATCTACAGTCCAACAATGGAGTTCACGTTCTAGCATTACTAGGAGGGAGAAGTGACAATATATTGCTCACTTCCATTTTATTAATAACTAGAGTCCGGATTTTTAGGCGCAAAAAACCCCTGAAATATGCACGAAAAAAACGGTCAGGAATAGGCCCAAAAGTGTCGAAATTGCTTCAAACACTTTAAAAAAACTATCCCAAAAGAGGCCAAATAGGCATGAATCATAGGAGCAAAAAGGCAGAATAGGCAAAATAGTTCCCAAAACCACAAAATATGCAATTTTATGCACTATGAAACATCTTGCACCTATGAAACGGATGATAGATCTCTTCACAAAACCATCCCAACTATACTAAGGAACTAAATATGCAATGTATGTCTTAAAATCCGGACATTATTAATAAACTAGCAGTATAATCCCGCTTAGCATTTAAATGCCAGGAAATTCAACATTAGCACAAACTACATTAAAATCATCAAATTATGGGTGGAATATTCGTCCCACTGCTAGTTACTGGTACTGCTAAGTTAGAAGTAGGGCCCATCTAGCAGTGGGACGAAGACACTGCGCTATATCTTTAACAAAAGGCAAATTTACTAAAATTTCTCCGATAATTATAAACTAGCTGCGGCACCCGGCGCGCGGCGTTGCCCGGGAAGAAATGAATGAAGGGAAAACACCTGCCAGTAGCCCCGTCAACTGTCTGTCTTTGTGTGTCCGGCCACCAATGCCATCTGTGGTCCTGCACCTTCAACCTCTCCCGCCTGTATAACGGCAACCGTCATTTGACTGCCATCTGTAGTCAACCCCCAACACCTCCATCCTCTCCCGACCTGGGGGTGGAGCACAGATGGCAGGCAAATGACGGTTGGCAGGCGGACAGACAGACAGATTCACAAACGGCTTCATTTATATAGATGACTTCATAAACGCCTAATTAATTAATTTGAAATATTTGATTAAACGGTTCAACAAAAATGTTACAATAATTACAATTATTTACTATTTTAATCAAGCGATGGTAGTGGTAATTTTCCATTTGCCACTTTATTTTTATAGTTCAACCTATTGAAGTGTCTGGTATTGCACATATCCTCACATTTTTGGATATGTCCCGGCAGCCTATGGAAATTCAATGCACCGCAACAATAGGTTGTCGCAATTGGCAACGAAGCAGTTGCGTGCGAATCATCAGGGCAATAATTTTTAAGTGAATATTATGGCAGGTTGACACACACTACTATAACTTGTGTCAAAGCAGCTCTTTCGTGAATCCGCTTTGTCACCTTTGATGGGCGCCGCCGCCTCCAACAATTGCGTTGAAAATAAGGAGATGAAAAGCCAATAGAGAAGAGGAAGGCGCAAAATGAATTGAACGCCCAGTAGTCCTTGGGGGCGACGTGACAACTTGTCGCGTGAATCATATCGTCTCTTGTCCGGTTTAATATAAGAGCATATATCTCCAGAGGAACACTTGCTTATTTCTGCTTCTCCTGGTATTTCCCAGCAATCGTAAGAGACGTGCTAACAATGCTCAGGGCAACAATTCTCTTCTCGGTGATCCTGGTGCTCGCGTACGGGCAGGATAAGGTTAGTGCTAACCTTCTGACCTCACAATAATCTGTGTCATTATAAAAGGCACGGTTTGTTTGCTTGTCCAGGTTTTGGTATCCCTGGCAACCCGGTTTCCCTGCGGCAGCTTGTTGAAAAAATATTTTGTACTGATATTGCAAAAACAATAATTTTTTTCCAGAAAAGTATGGGGCTTAGCCAAGGAGCATAATTATACTACATAAGAGCGCAAACATTCGATTTCCGCGTTTCTCTGTTTGGGGCGTTCCCAAGGCTGGCGGCCATCTTGAAGTGTGGGGAACGCCAACGAGGTATAAATAGGGTGCAGGCAAAAATAGGGTCCGCCATCTTTGATTCGCGCGCGTTC